>JAUZNJ010043307.1:0-33240 GCA_034780135.1 Jordanella pulchra | reverse complement strand
GATGGAGATTTCAGGTTCCAACAGGACTTGGCGCCTGCACACAGCACAAAATCTACCCGTGCCTGGTTTACGGACCACCTTTTTCATGGTATTCTAATTTTATGACCAGCACCTGTAAATGTAATGTCACCAATAATTAACTGAAATTTAAAGTTTGTTAAAATGGGATTATATTGCAGCCCTTTTTAAAGTCACATTTCATGATGCTAAAAAGAGGATTTCTTGTTTTTCACGTTGCCTATGTTTTCTCACTGTCCCTCCAAATTTTCCTTACAGCTCCACCTGGTCGCCCTATAAAACAGGAGTCATTTAAACGTGGTCGTTGTTGAGGACCTGCTTCAGTTTTAACTGCCTTAAAGTCGGACTAAACTAAACTTTGTTGCACACTAGATTTCAAGTTTTGTGAAAAGTAAATTTTAATTAGATTTCTTTGTAAAACAGAAGCATTTTGTTCTAGTTTTTATTTTTGAAAGCTAGTCAGTTATTTTCTGTTCAGCTTTTTACGTAATATTGGTTATTTTTGTGTTTGCAAAGATGAGGACATTAGAGGACAGAAGAAGACGTGTCAAATCTATTAATTCTATATCAGTAACAGGTCTTTGTTTAATTCTGGATATTGGTTCTGAATTGGCAGAGGTGCCTGGAGACTGTATTGGTGGGCGGGCCCCAGGAGTCCTCCAGGCAAGCCGGGACTGACACTGTGAGAGAAAAGCGGCCTCCACCTCCAGCACTGCCACCACCACCACCATGGCCAGGGAGCAGCCCAACGTCGGGGATCTCCTCCCGCTCTTGGAGACCTCTGACCTCCAACAGCTCGAAGAGATCCGAAGCCTTATCAACGAGCAGCTCAGCACCGGTGCGCCGATTTGGCACAGCATCAAACTAGATGCTTAAAAAAAAAAGAAGTAAAATTGAATTTTTCTTATAAAACAGTTAAAAATGTCTGCGTTGTTTTCCTTGCAGAGCGAGGCTCCATGCTGCTGAATAGCTTGGTGGACTACTTTTTGGAAACCAACTCCGCCCAGGCCTTGTATATCCTTTCCTCAGTCAGAGAGCCACATGATAAGGTGAGAACCAGCCCATAGGTGTCGACAAACTCAGCTTTCATCACAGTGAATATGCTGCATACAACTAATGGCATTGATGACTTCAGATTAACCATGCTATTTCTTAATTTCATGTCTTTTTTTGTTGTTTTTTTTTTTATTTGGTGGAAATTCTTTTATCTACTTTCCCCTTTTTAAGCAAAAGTTTTCACCTCACATTGTTAATTTTGCTGCATTCAGACCCGAATATGTTGTTCGTCTCCTACAGCACCTTTTAGACAAGATGAACGACTGTATGGCCAAACCAGCTTGCCGGCTGCCCACCCTCATGCTGCTCGGCCACGTAGTCCGCAAGCAGCCATCTTGGATTCACAAGATCGCCCGTTACCCTCTCCTCCTCTCTCTGCTGAAATGCCTAAAGGTAACCAACTATTTTCACACAATGCAAGAAGGGTTTCTGCTCCAGATGCGGATTTTTTGAAAGTCTTTTTTTTTAACTAATGACCGACAGGGGACCTGGAACGGAATTAAATGGTGAGAGTAAGATGACTAGCGCAAAGTTAAAGTATAAATGGGTGTGATTTACACGGGAAGAGGGCGAGACAAAATTAGCTTAACTTTAACAATATGAATCTTTCTGTATGTATGGATAACAATAGCGTTCAGACAGTACAGCCAGACTATTTACTAGATTCAGGTAGTACCAAATTACCAATTGTGAATTTGAATATTTCTATAGGTGCCAAAATCATAGTTATTAATTCCCACTGAAGGGAAAGTTTGAACCTGCAAGGGAGAGAAATTTCATCTGCGATCTAAAACCAGCCTCCACCAAAAATTAAAGTTACTTATGGCTGTAAAGATTAGGCTGAAAATCAGCCCATAATTCAGTCATTTATTCTTATTTTTTCCCTTTCTCTTTTTTAATTCAGACATTTCAGAAATAGAGCTGTCGTCACAAAATGCTGTAAAATTAGGAGATTTTTTCTTAAGCTCTCACAAGGGACTCTTTTTCCTCTTTTTTAAATCATACAATAAACTGAATTCCTTGAGTGATTGTTCCCCCTATCTTTTTTAAAAACAAACGTTCTGCTCTGTAATCTGTGTTTTTCTTGTTTTTCCAATGCAGACGGATACAGATGTTGTCGTACTTATAACCGGGGTGCTGGTTCTCATCACCCTGCTGCCCATGATCCCTCAAGCTGGGAAGCAACACCTGTGGGAGTATTTTGATATCTTCGGGCGCCTGGCATCGTGGAACCTGAAGAATCCAGGTAGGTTAGATTACAGCTGAAGGTTTCTTTGCTGTGGGTTAGCTACATCAGGCTAACATTCCTGATTATTTACCTCCCTTTCAGGCCACGTTTCCGAGGTTTACCTGATCCACCTGCATGCCAGCGTCTACTCCCTCTTCCACAGACTCTATGGGATGTATCCGTGTAACTTCGTCTCGTACCTTCGCTCCCATTACAGCATGAAGGAGAACATGGAAACCTTTGAGGAAGTGGTGAAGGTGAGAGCATGACTGCTGCTGCTGCTGCTAAACTATGGAAAAGGTTTTAATAGTTTTTGTGTAAAACCCTTCAGCCAATGCTTGAACATGTTCGTATACATCCTGAGCTGGTGACGGGAACCAAGGACCATGAGCTTGACCCAACCAGGTAAACCCATCCCGTTATTCCTAAACACAAATAATCCTTTAATCTTTCTTCTAGCGATTACTTTTTTTCTTTCCTGATGGTGCTCTGTTTTCTTACCAGGTGGAAAAAGTATGAAATCCATGATATCGTCATTGAATGTGCCAAAGTGTCCCTAGACCCAAAGGAGGCTTCCTGTGAGGAGGGCTACGCCACCATGCCTGAGAACTTCTACCCCCAAAGCCACCCGCGACCCCAAGACTCCACTTCCAGCCCGTACACAGACCTCCACAGCAGCTACGGTGAGAAAACACCACGGAAAACTGCAACACGAGTCACTAAAGCATAAACAATGTAAAACTCCAAAACAAATGCAACAGAAACATTTAGCAAAACAAAGACGGATGCAAAAAAAAAAAAAGCTGCAAACAAGATTCACGAAATGGAAAAGAAGCAAACCTCTAGAGGGAGTCGACCTCCAGGTCAGATTTACTGCAGAACATGGATATGCTGATGTTGTACAATATTGTAAAAGTCTGCAGCAAATTGTTTAAAAAATGTAGCTTTTTCTTCTGGGCATCCAGTCAATGTGTTTATGCTCAGGTTATTGGGGTTGGCTCCCCCTAGTGGTCAGATTGTTATTGCTTTCTAAACCATGGTAACAAGAGAATTCACAATTTTATTTGGGTTGTTGTTTTTTTTCCCCTAATTAAGATAAACATCATTAAAGGCTACGTTCACACTGTTGAACTTAATGCTCAATTCTGATTTTCTCTCTTTTTTTTTTTTTTTAAATCATTTTTTAAAACTACTTATCTGCATTAAAACACCAAACGGAAAAGCCGTATATATTGTATTCATGTTATGTTCTTTATGTTTCTAGACCTAAATTTACCATTTTTGGGTCTTTAGATAACTAAGCAGATTTCAGCAAAGAATCAAAGAACTTAATGATCTTCTGATCAAGACGTCTTTGAAAGGATTATTGAAAAGGACTTCTGTAGACTATGAATAAGAATCAACCTACTGAGGTTTTCTGCAATTTTTTTAGGTAATGTTTAAAAATAAAAAATGTTAGCGGTAACTTAGCGTGACAGCATTGAGGTTTGCATTCAACATAAACGCATATAATGTGAAAGTTGTTCCTTTTCTTAACTGGTTAAAAGCCTTTTATAGGAAAATCATATTTTGACTTGATTTCACTGGATTAGCTGCTTTTATGTGTAAATTGAGGTTCTGATGTTCCTTCTTAACAGGAAGCTCTTCTTCGACCCCATTCTCGACGCCACGGCAGCCGCTCCCCCTGCCCCTGTCCTTGCCCCCCCTCTCAGGGACACAGCCCTACCGCAGCCCGCAGGCCTCCAGGCGGCAGGTAAGGGAATCCCTTATAGCAGCTTTGAGATCTGTCCCTGGTCAAACACACCTCAATCAAATGATTTTGTTTCCTCCTCAGCATGCAGTCAACCTACCTGATTGTTTTACTCAGGTGGGTTAAGACAGAGGCAGATGTAAAAAGTGCAGGACACCAGACCCCGAGAACTGGAGTCTAACCCCTGAGTTTCTGACTGATTGTTGGATATTTGAAGATCAGAGTTTAAAAGCCTGGGGAGAATCTCATTGGGCTGCTGGCTTCTGGTGGTGGTTTGTGTAACCATAGTGATCCAATTCATTAAAAAAAATTACCTTAAGGGTGAATGATGAGAAGGTGATCAACTAGAACTATGAACGTAGAATCTGCTGACATTTCAGATTGACTAATTGAAATACAAAATAAAAGCCTAAATGGGTTTCTACATCACTAAAGGACCTGAAATAAGAATAGAAATTAGATAGGACTCTGAAGTATGGTTTCAAAATACAATGAAATTTCACTCTTCAGCGTGACACATTATTGCAAAAGTAGGTTTCTTAATGGATTTAAACGAATAAAGAGAAAGGAAATTATGTTTTAAATTTAGGAAAGAAGTTTATAAACTTCCTTTAAAATAAGTCTTGTTTATTTCATAGAAATCAGAATTATGTTCTGCATTCCTAATAGACCTAAATACGATTCACAGCTTTTAAATAATAGTTTGAGTTTTGTAATTAGGTTCGACCTTGATAAAAAAGCTTACAGATGTTGTTAAAACATATGGGGTCTGCTAATTTATTAAGATGTTATAAAACTTTAAATGTTTGTGTCCTTTGAGCTGCTTCTTTACTCAGAGGTAGACACAGTGATCGGCTCATAGACACAAGCCTGTGGAAAGTGGTTTATTGAGACAAACTTTTATTTCAGAACTTAAGGCAATTCAGCTATTAATTTATACTGTATATTTAGGCTTTTCCATACAAATTACCCCTGACTGCTGTTTGTAGTGATGTTTAAAAACTCCTCTATACTTTTGCCAATACAGTTCCATTAAATGCGGGGGAAAAAAAGAAGTTAATACGGGAAGTTTTGAATGAAAATGGGAACCTTATGTCCTTTGATTTATTACCTAAACCCAATTTGATCCCTTCTGTTTAAACCAACAAAACCTTAATCCTAAAAATGTTAGATGAGAATCCTAATTGTATTTTTTGACTTCAACAAATTCCCAGTTGGGATCGACTTTGTTTTCCAGAGTTACCTCTGTAGTGTAGCAGTTTTCTTGCTAAAACCATGAGGACTATAAAACTTTAAATAATGAATATAAGCCAGTATTGTGGATACAAGGTTTGCATAAAGCTAAAAAATTCTCACCTATTTATACTTTTTCTTATTAATAAAGAAGATTCCACATCATTTATGCAGTAAAAATATTGCTGGTTGATTGTTTTCCTGATATCCTGTTAAACAAGTTTTGACTCGTCTCTTTCTTGTGCAGAACTCAAACAGTGAACTCAACTCTTCCTGTGGGGGGAAGGACCCTCTGTGGAGCCCCTCCTCACTGTGCGGCATGGCCACGCCCCCTTCCTCCCGAGGCATGTCGCCCAACCTGGAGCTCTCCCACAGTGCCTCACACCTTCCCAGCCGCTTCCACTGCACATCAGGTACAGGCTGAATATATAGGAACCATGTTACCCCTCAGTGATTCGGATCTAGCTGCTAAAGTCCTCCCTGCGCTTCGTTTTCTGTGGTTTGTTTCGCTCTGAACAGGAGGAAAAGGAACGCCTGCATCCAGCACTCCAGCCACCTCGTCTCCTCCTCCCACTCTGTCAGATGACTTCCCAGTAATCTCCTTACCAACCAGCTCAGTCCAGTCCAGTCCTCCGAGAAAAGTACGACAACTGCAGTTTGTTTTATTAACGAGACTTTGAAAGAGAAATGCCATCATGTGAGATTCGTGTGTTTTTGTGGCTGTTTCTATGTATGTAATTTTCTGCTTCAAAACCTTTGAAAAGCTCCGTGCTTGAAACAAAACACGATTGTCTTTTAGGAAAAAGACTTTCCCAGGACCTGAGATAAAAGCTGTCTTGGTGACCATGATTGTTGTTACTATTTATAAACTCTGGTGTTGGAATTGAAGTAATTTAACACATTTTTTAAGAAATAGGGGCAAGGGAAAGAAGGAGTGAGAGAGAGAAGAAATGAAATGGATAAAAGAAAGGGGACAAAAGGGTAATAAAAAAATATATATGGGATATTTGGATGTTTGACAATCATATGGAAAGATATAATGTTTAGACTTTCAAAACCAATGGAGTTCGTTTCTACGCTCTGTGAAGATGTTAAACACTCATGTTATTTCTAAATAGAAATTCGAATTAAAAAATGTACAAAAAAAATAAGTCATAATGCTTGAATGTTTGTTTAGGATCGTCGACAAGGAGACAGCAGCAAGCCTGGGCTGGTGAGACAGGAACAAGTCAGAGAGACGGAGAAGAGTGGAGAGGCAGCTCCAACCAGAGGTTAGACCATCACAGCTGGATCAGATCCCGGCTTCCCCTGTTCAAAAGGAAAATATATAAAAGCAGGTTAACAGATCTCATCCGGTTCCACCAGGAAGAACTTTAACATGTAAAGATCCATACAAACCCAACACTGCCAACTAGTCTGTTTTAGCCAAAGATGTGCAGATAGTTTTTTTTCTTTTAGATCTCGTCCATCTCACTAAGATGAACCTGATTCCTCCTGTGATTCCGTCTTTAATCGCCTGTTTTCCTCTCGTCAGACACAGGAAGTGCAGCGAATGTTTCCATGACTCTGACAGAGCTGTCCGTTTTCCTGAAGAAGCAGGAGCTCGACCTTCAACTGAGAACCGAGAAGGAAAGAGAAGAAGGTGAGTTTTCAGCCGCCGGCGATCGTTGAAATGAGAGGAATCGATGTGATCCCGAAAAATGTAAATGATAAACGAACCGCTTTGTTTTCAAGTTTAGAATGAGAAAAAGATTTACTGTCAATCTTCTGCAGTTTGAACGTTTTTTTTTAGATGATCATCTCTGTGTGGTTTCTTATATGTTTCTGTAAAAGTTATTACGTTTTTTCTAAATGCAGCTGTTTGGACAGAAATGTTCCGTTTATCTGTATGACCAGCGCGGCTGTTGTATGGGTCCAGTTTGTTATTTACGCATCATCATGTGTCTCTGCTGCAGCTGCCATCACAGAGGAGCTGATGAAACTCACTGAAGATAAGCAGGAGCTCCCAGGACTCAGGGGTTATGACTCCCCTTTCTTTCATACCACGGAGACCCTCACAGGCCGCCAGACGCAAAACCAGACGCCCTCCACCAACGCCCACGCATTAGGACCAGTCAGAGAGGCCCGTTACGCTGCATCGACACCGGACAGAGCCGAGAACACGGCAAGCGGCGGCAGTGGGGTCGCTAGTGAGAGAGCGGCAGCATCAGGCGGTGAAAGCCGGAGCTCCGCCATCGAGCGTTCTTGGTCCTTCCAGTCTGGATTCACCCCCATCGATCACCACCTGCACAGGAGCCCCTCAGCCCCCGACGACGAAGTGGGCAAGTTCGAGATGTTCTCTCCGAGCCCGTGCAGCAAGACGCCGGCGCCGCTGCCCTACGAGTCCTTGTTCGCCCTGGCTCTGCCGAGGGCCGCCTCGCTGTTTGTGGGCCAGAAAACGTCCGAGGCGGTCCACAAGATGGCGATGGAACGGCTGCTGCAGCAGGAGGAGGGTCTGGAGGACGGGGAGGAGGAAGGGGTGGTGTCAGCTTCACCACTGGAGGTGCTGGATCGCCTTGTTCAACAGGGAAGTGACGCCCATGATAAAGTTCTCAAGAGGTGAGAGATTCTGCTTTGAGTCAGTCCTTTCATGCTTCATTGTTAATTATTAATTTTTTGTGTTGTTGTTTTGAAATCTTTAGAAGCTTAGTCCTGTGGGAATATGTCTGCAACAAACTCTCAGATTTAACGGAGATGGTTTGACTTTTCAAAGCCAGTTATAACAGAGTCACAACTTTTCCTTTTTCTGGAAATCCAGAAACAGTCTGTTGGCTTTGTTTGACACTATGTAACTTTAGGCCACCGAGGGGCACCTGACCTGTGACTTCCAGGTATTTTCTCATAGACATGACTTGGCTGGCCTGCTGCTGAGACAGAACCGCATGTCTACCATCACATCACTCATTCAGTGACGGATCAGATCCTCTTAAGTTAAATAGGCGAGTTTTTGAGAAGGGCAGCCTATAGGGAGCAATGATAGTGAGAGTTGAGTACATTGAATGAAAACTCATTTAATATATATAAAATGTAGTTAATAATTTGGATTCTACAGCAAATTTGCTCCACAAATATTACAAAAGAAGAACAGAAGATTGAACAACATGGCCTGGGGAGGCCTTCTAATAAGAGGGGTCAAACAGCTGCTGTGTGAGGACACAACTGAAGACGCAGCATGGTCCACATCTGGACACATCCCAGCCACAGCTGGTCCCCGAAAGCCAAAACCCACGACAGGTGGAGAAGATGTTCAAATTTACCAACAAACCCTTCCAATGTTGTTCCTATGACAACCAATCATGGCACACGTGCAGCTCCGTCGCCCTAAAAGTTGCAGTCCCCAAACACCCACACACAGACACGCACCCCGGGGAGGGAGAGCTCTGCTGAACCATTGGAGCAAACCCACCACAGAGCGACTGTCCCAACAAGAGAAGGTCACTTTGCTCCAAAGACTAAATGATCCTCCCTGCATCTAACTAAAAAAAAGCCAAAACACACACAGTTCAACCAGCAAGACAGAGCAGCACCGTAACCAGTATAATGCAGCAGCACAGCCCTTAACATCAATAACTGCTGCGTTTTCTTTTTTATTATTAGTTGTGGTGAATATAAACTAAAAAAACAGGATGCAACCAGATTCTAAACCTGTTTGGTTTTTGTCTTCTTGTCCAGATTACCTTTGCCAAGTAAGTCAGCTGACTGGACTCACTTTGGAGGTAAGGCACATTAAAATAAGAGCATTTTTGTTAATCTTGAATAAAACATTGTTGGAAAATATAAAAAGGGAATCCTTTTTGCAAAAGGTTTAGCAGCAGCAGAATTCTGCTGGTTGCACTGATCCAGATCTCTGGAATGGAGCTATGTTAGTTTTGTACGTCTGTTCTGGGCCTCTATTGGTGTTCTCCAGTGCTGTGGAGCTGGTGTTGAATGCAGGGGAGATGCATATAACCCTCACCTACAATATCTGCTTCACACTGAAGGATTTAAAACCTTGAATTTTTATTCTCATCAACGTTTTAATCACAAGTTTTCAACATGGATTGATCATCCTGCATTAAGTCAGACTGACATTGCAGAAAACAGATAAGAATATCATTAAAAAAGGGCAGATTTACATCAAACCTGCCTTGATGATAAATGCTTACAGCTAACAAAGAGCTAAGTTAATTAAAACACCACGTAAGACTAATGATATATGCCAGCCCATGGAAAAGTGTGTCCATGAACTGTATGCACTATAACAACCATCAATGATCTAGTTGCATGAATGCAAAATCAAAATATCGATCCACATCGTCATTTTTAGGGTACGCTAGCTCTGATGATAGCATTTCAAAATAGGAATAGGTGATTTATTTTCATTCTTTATTTTACTTAAATAGTTCTATTTTTATCTCTAATTCCTGAGTTCTTACATGGATGCAAACGACTAAAATAATTAGACGGGCAAATATTATCATTTGACATCAATCATAGACTTTTATATAGAATTGAATCAAAATAGTAGACTTTGAGACATCAGGAAAAGAAAAACTTCATACAACATTACATGGTTGATGATTTACAATCTAAGTCCTGTACAGTATTACACTGGGCATAGAATTACATTTGCAATATAATTTTATATATATAATTTTAATAAAACCCTTTTTTTTTTTTTTTTTTACTACAGCGACGCTCAGGTTTGGTGGCATTTCATTTAAACAGAGTAAGACGATGACTTTCTCCCTCCAGCCCTTTAGGTGGCAGTAATGTGTTTAAAGTGGGTTTGCAGTCTCACAAAAGGAAAAGAGAGAGTTGAAGCTAGCCTGCAGATTCATCCATATGGTTAGGAGTAAACACTTTCTGCTGCAGGAACAGCTGAGAAGCTTTCAAGAGCATGAAAATAATGAAACCCTGGAGTGAAGCATTGACATGATTGTTGTTAATGCAAAGGAAAATGAAAATAAAACTAGTCGTACTGTTTTCCGCCGCATCATCCCTCAGTTTCCTTTTATTGTTGGTTCTGCTGTCTTTGATCTCTCTCTCTTTTCAATGCCACTTTTCGGGGGTGTTCAGGTCCACCCCAGTTTGCTAGTCAATCAAATACAGAATTACAGTGGATTTTAAAGCAGGATTGATGCTTGAGGCAATCTGAACACTTGTATGTAAAAGGTTCGATTTCCAAGTAGAAAGCTGCTCTAGAAATGTTTCTCCTCTGGGGGAACAAAAAAAAAAAGCATAACTTCTAAATGCTCATTTATTTATATTGTTTTATATGTTCAGTCAGAGCTAACTTATGTTTTATCCAGAAATATTAAGTAATTCTTAACGGATATTTGTCCCAGAAACCACAGGTGGAAGTAAAGCTTGAGGAGAAAAGAAAAGAAAACAGGTTCTTCCCCGACAGTGTTAAGTTGAAACAATAGTAAAACCCACATCATCGGGATGCATTTATTGACACCGTTGGTCAAAATTCTCCTGCTGGAGGCACTGAAGGAAGGGGAAGCTCAGAAAAAGAAGACGGGTGTTCTGTATGAAGCTTCAACGATGCATGGATGTCAGTTGCCTTCACTTATCAAATTAAAACCACTATATGAGCTTAAACCTCAGATTTTGTTTGATCGGACTGGCTTAGTGCACAGCTTAAAGGTTTTCTAAGCTCTGCAGCCAGGGAATCTTCACAGGAGGATTTGTCACATGCTCCCAGACATGAGCGGCATGTTGAAGTGTTACCAAGTTTAAGCTGAGGTTTATCAGAACAAAGTTCCCACAGTTCAGATGAATTCCTTCCATTTAGAGATTGATTTGCTTCTTTTGTTTGGATGCCAGGCCACAAGAATCTCATTTTCTCCAGCTGCATACCCAAACAAAATGAGAAGATGGAGTAAAACTCTGCAGGCTAGTGTGTCATTACTCTGGGATTTAATAATCCTTCGTGCTTTTTCTGATGGAAGTCATGTCATTTCTATTGAACCTAAACAAGTCAGCTCTCTACACTGCCGACCTGAAGGGGAAAGGCTGTTTTAGGACTTCCAGAGCTTCGTAAAAGTATTCCCACCCACTGAAGTGTTTTAGCCTTTTAGCACTTAAATGTATTTAAGTGACAGTAGGTATATTTTTACTGTGTGTCTCTACAGTGTAGATCTGGAGAGTCAAATGTTGTTGTTTTTTTCTGACAAAAATCAGGCTTCATCAGCTGGATGAAGATTATCTGGGAACATTAAAGTCTGTCTGCAGATTGTCTAACAATTTTCAGTCTGGACTTTGACTAGGCCATTGAAGGGATGAATATCCCTTCGTCTAAGTCTTGCCATTGCTGCTCTGGCTATATGTTTAGGGTTGTTAAACTCCTGAAAGATGAACCTTCACCTCCAATCTTTTGCAGCATCTGAAAGGTTTCCTAGTTTGCTCCATCCATCTTCCATTCACCGTCCCCACAGTATGATGGTGGCACCACCATGCTACACTGTGGTGTTTTTACAATAAGATAACCTCCAACCCTGGGAGGTTATCATTTTTTTTTTTTTTTTCTTTCCTTTTATATTTAGCCATTTTTAAACAGCACAGTTTCAAACCGTTTTCAGTGTCCTCTTTAAAATGCAGCAAACTGCAAACCAAACAAATTTTTATATTTTGTTCAGGCAAGGACTTGAACTTTTTCCTCCTTCGTGATAACGGCCAGATTTGTGTCCTGAGGACAGATAGTCTCGGAGTGTTGTTTGTCTCTCCTTAAGTGTCCTTTCCATTTAGATGGATGGGCATGTTTTGGTAGAATTGCATTAGTTCTGTGAAATTATTTAGAAATATGAAAGATGGAAGGACGGAGTTACCCACCAACAGATGTCACGTGTGTCCTTTAACAAAGGCAAAACAAAAACAGGACTTCTTATTTTAGAAACCCTTCAAAAATGGACGTCCTCTTGAAAGGTTACTGTAGTCAGGCTAATGTGGTTCATCTGAAAAAGGAACGATGAGTAGCAGAGGAAGAAGATGCAACAAAATGTCTAAAAATAGGGTCTGCTGTTTTCTCCTTCCTAACAACGAACATGCTTCTTTCTTTTTCTCAGGCTCGGCTCCTCTGGACGAGCTGCAAACGCTGCGGAGCCAGCTGCTCCTGCTGCACAACCAGCTGCTGTACGAGCGCTACAAGAGGGAGCAGCACGCCGTCCGCAACCGACGCCTCCTCCGACGGATCATCAACGCCACCGCGCTGGAGGAGCAGAACAATGCGATGGCAAGTTTCACCGTGGTTAAAGCTAAACGGGAGTAAGATCAGGCTAGAATGAAATTTATTTGGAGTTAAATATGAATCCCAACAGACAGGCAGCATTTTTGAACCCCAGAGTATTTAGAGATGAATTAGAACGTTATTGGAAAAAGAGCTCATTTCATTAAGTCCATTTTAACAGTGAAAACGGTTCATTGATTGGGTTCATTAAACAAAGGCTGCAAAAGATGCCACTGATCAGGTAACTGGTGCATCTAAGAATGTATTTCTACAAAAAGGGTTGTGGAAGCAAAAACTGTTCCAGGTTTCAGTAGCACCTCAGCAGAGCTTCAACCCCACCCACAGCTCTCAGATAGTCGCTCTGTAGCGTCCCACTAATCAGACGTTCAGTTGGTACAGACATGAAGGGATGAATCTAAGGCTACCTTCACACAGCAGCTCTTGATGCTTCATTCCAATTTTATTTATTTATTGATTATTTTTTTGCTGATATGGGATCTTTTTTTGGCCTGGTCTTTCATACTACTAATTAAATGCAAACATTATTGGGTTTTAGTCTGAACGGTTCAGGATATTAAAGCAACCAAGGAGAACGTAGACGTCACAGAGCAGAGAGCAGGCGTGGATGAAATGCAGCGTCACAGTTTAGACTGCAGAGAAAAACATCAGATACTAGTTACATGTCAGCAAAAAGAACGTAGCCTAAATGTTGCTGGATAGCAGCAGGACTATCCCAACTCTAAACTTTGTGTTGTCCTTTCTTTCCTATTTTCCTTCCTCCTTCTGACCTTATTCACTTCTCTAACTTCCTATTTTCCTGATTTATGTCCATTCTTTATTCTTCTTCTGCATGTTCATTCCCACCTTCCCATTTCGTGTCCTTTCTTTTTTAAAGTTCCTTGTGTCCTTCTATCCTCAGTCAGAAATTTAACATGAAAGTCATGTAGAAAAATCTAGAACTTGCAGCAAAGCCAATGCTGATCTGAAAACAAACTAAAAGTCTTTAAAATAAGTGTACTTGCCCATAATCTGACCAGATAAATAGGATAATCTGTAAATGGAATGAGTTCAGAGTTGTTTTTTTGAAGTGTAAATCATCTTAATCTATTGAAAATTTGTCTTAACATCTGCATTGCAAAGGAAAATACACTTATTTCAAGAAAAAATGACTCATAAGTCAGTTTTTGCAGTGCAGTACATGGACTACGGCGGATGGATGGCTCTTAATATAAAATGCTGCAATAGAAGTTATGAAGATATGATCATTCAGTTCTTTTAACCGCTGCTTTTGTTCTCTGCTTGTACACCTGTGTGCTTCCTGGATGCACCTGTGCAGAAGGATCAGATGAACTTGCAGAGCGTGGACATCACGTCTCTGAGGGACAGCCTGCAGGTGGAGCAGCAGCGGTACCGGCAGCTGTGGGAGGACCGTGAGACGGTGGTCACCAGGCTGCACAGTCAGATCCGACAGCTGCAGCAGAGCCGGGACGATTATTACACCAAGAACCAGGAGCTTCAGGTGCAGAAGCGCAAAACAGCAGCAGTATCTCAGGGTTGTGAGAATTTAATGTTTTCTCTGCAACGCCGTTCATTATTGATAACGGCTTTAATCTGAACGGTTTCCACAGAGCAAGTTACAGGAGTGTCAGAAGAGGATGGATGACCTGGAGGCGGAGCTTCAGAGGGCCAACAACAAAGTTTGCCACACAGGACACCTTCTGAACCAGATGACTGTCAAGGTAAAGACTCAGAAACTATTTTCGGGCTCATTTCTTTAGCATGATCTGTAAAATAATCCTTATAATTAAATTTGATTGACAGGACTTTGTTTAAAATGAGTTCAAGTGACTGGATGTCAACATTGGTCCCTGAATAATAAATGATCTACTCTATTAACCCTTCCCTCAGGTTATTAATACACTTAGAGCTTTTTATATTAAAGCCTTGGAAAGAGTAAAGTATGACGTTAAAAGTGATTGAACTCTGATTACAACTTCTGCTAATAAACCTTCTCCATTTGTTTCGTGTTCATGATGAAGTACGTTATTATGGGTAAAGTGGATTAGGTTGACTTGAAGCTGCCGATGAACAGACCAATTAACTGACTCATGTTCTCATCCTCAATGATTTGCTTCCTAAGTGCTTGTTTGTCCTTCCATGTTGTGGTTCGTCTCCTTCGTCCTTCAGCTGAACAACAGCGAGAGCACCCAGCAGCAGATGAGCTTCCTGAACAAGCAGCTGCTGCTCCTGGGGGAGGCACATAAGCTGTCCATGCAGGAATCCCAGCATGCAGGGAGGAGTAACACAAAGGTTTGTTGGAAAGACGTGTGTTTGTGTGGCAGATGCAGAGAATTTGAGCAAATAAATGTAGAATTTGACTTTTACTTTGAAACATTTGTGCAGTTTTCTGACTTTAAAAAAAACCCACAGAACATTTTGTGGAGTTGAAGTCCTTCATCTTATCAAAAATCAAACTCTTCAGAATGTTTTTAACCCCTTGGTTAATTTTTTTCTCTTATTTATTAGAATTTATATTATTTTTTTTCCCTAGAGCTGTTTTTTTGTTAATGGTCGACTATAAATTCCTAAAATATTCAGTCTATCTTTTCTTCAACCACTTTAGAAAAACCAGGTTCTCGCCATCATGTCCTCGGCAGCCTGCTTTGCTGAAGTTCAAGCTGCTACGTTCATTTTTTCATCAACATATCGGCCCTTTAACTGACATCTAAGCTCCTCCCCCAGGAATTTTTCTACACTAAACACTAGTTATGCTGAACGTTGTCTAAATTGCACTAAAATTACAGTGCTACACTGACTATTATTTACTGTCACGACTGGAAACAGTTTTTAAACGATTTTACCTCCTTATTTGCACAAACATGTGAGACTCAGACATGAACTGACCCTGAGCGCTTGCAGGCAGGTGAACACGTGTGCTTCCGCCCTGTCAGCAGACACAGAGTCGACTTTATAAGCAGGGGTGAAGTAAGAAGGTTTGGAAGGATTCCTTAAAGGCTGATGTGCCGAGTTTTTTTTCTTTTTTTACTACCCAGTGAAACACATTTATGTGTTATACTGGGAATCTTTAAGCAGCGTCTCTGAGTCGATCTGATGATTGACATATTAAGGGAAGATTTGAACGTCGCCTCCAACATGGAGAAAAGAGCGACACAAAAAGAAGGGTGCTTAGATAGAAGATGGGTCCGTTGTGCCCCGTTTTTAAAAACTTTTTATTCGTTTACATTGTTAAATTTCTGTTCTGGCTAGCTTATATAAAATAATAACTACGTGATTAATGTTTCTGCAGCAGGTTCCTTTTGTAATGTGAACATTCAGAACTTTACTAATGCATCAAGTTTGCCAGTTTCTATTATTTGCATTAGTTCTTTTCAGAATGTCTTCTACATCCCAGTCAAATAGGTACTGTCTGGTATCCTTAAAGCTAAGTGTGTAATTGTCAGCTATATCTAATGGTCGGACTGAGAGATGATCCTCAGCAATCCGTCTACCTCAAGCTGGTTTTAGAGGTTTTTCCTGCTTCAGCCCAGCTGATTTGCATTGATAGCTGATCAAAAGGCTATGACTGAACTGCAATCATCAGATTCAGCTGTGCTGCAGCAAGGAAACCCCTAAAACAGACTTCCTCAATGACGATCCTCGAGGGCCGGTGTCCTGCAACTTTTAGATGTGTCCCTGCTTTAACACAGCAGAGTCAAATAATCAGGTCATTAGCAGGAATTTGGCTGAATACGGAGAAGATAGTTTAACAATGGTATTCAGGTGTGTAAGTAAAGATGTATCTAAAATGTGCAGGACAACGGACCTCAAGGGCCAGATTTGAGGATGCCTGCTCTAAAACCTGCCGGACAGCGAACCCTCAGGGGCTGACTTTGGGCACGCCTGCTCTACAGGTTAACCTCTGCCAGCCTCTTCTTGCCCTGTTTCCCTGGCGGACTTCTCCAATGTACTGAAGTCCTCCTCGTGGTCAGCTGCAGCCCCTCTCCACCACCTTCAGCGCTCCGTTTTACCGGCAGACTTATCTGACATACAGCCACCCTTCGTCGATCCTCTGCTGTTAGCTTATAGAGCTAGTCTGGATCAGTCATAACCTCTCCACCGAGTTCAGTGCTCTGTTTTACCGGCAGGCTTCTCCGATCCACCGCCATGCTCTTCCACTCTCCTCAGTTACCGCTGTGGTTCTTTAGCTCCAGACAGGGACACGCGTTATCCTGGTTATGGAGGACTGAACTCCAGAACGTTGCTCATCTTACCTTTGTTGTCCTTGTTATTAATCCCCCTGTTTTGGGCACTCAAAACACTCAAACATGTTGCAAACACAGAAGCTTAGGCAGTCACATTTAAGTGTAAGCATCTTATTAAAAAAATCAAACTTAGTACTTGTAAATTGTACCTGACTAGAATATATCCTTTGAGTTTCCTGACTACAGCCTGTAAGAATAGAAAGAAAGAAAACCACTTTTTAAATGTAGCTTTTAAGGTTTCAAGAAGGTAACTTGCAATTTCAAGAAAGTAGTTTTGCTGAATTAAGTAATTATGTTGATTCATAAACCTGTATGTTCCTGAATAGTAACCTATAAACCCTTAAAGAGGCATCACAGTTTCCTAATGATACTGCCACCTGTGGCCAAAACACAGAACTGCAACACTTTTCTGATCGTTCTCTTAGCGTAGGTTGTTTTTTTACTTTTTTCACCTTACGTGGAGTTGCCATTTATCTCTGAGTTGCGCTGGATTCCAGTCGCTTCTGAGTATCCACAAAATCCATCTTGAATATAGATCTTGAATTAACATGGACGCACTTTTAACGTCACATCCACCGAGCAGCTCTGCAACTTCCGACCTGAAAGTTAATTAAGGACAAAACAAGCTTATAGATGCATCGGAGCTAAACTACTGAGATGTCAGTTTGCTCATCAAAAGACGTTTTCATGTTAAAGTTTTAAAGATATGTTTCAATAAAAACTTACATGATGTCCCTTTAAACTGTAACCTGTAAGGTTCTGGAAAGTTGCATAAATTATTGTGAAAATTTCTTTTAAAATTTTAAACAGTAGCCTTTAAACTGGAAGACATTTTAGTAGTAAAACCAGCCTCCAACTTAGTTTGATGTGTTAATCCTTAGAATATGATGCCAGTTTGTAGCTTGCTAATCCTAATTGTTGTTAAGTAGAAGATCTGAGTTTAGATGTCATCTAAATGATTGACTGCTCACTTAAGGTGTAGATTGTGACTTGATGACTTGACCTTAGTAGGACTCGAGTCACAGATCTGATGTGTTTGACTTGACCCTCATTACTGAAAATGCTTAATATTCTAATTTAAGTTAAAAAAATTACCAGAAAAAAACAAAAATTGATCCATTCTCTTTATTTTTCCTCTTATTATGACTTGGTAATGGCTGTGACCAATTAGTTTTGACTTGCATGGGAATTTAAAGGCTTGTGATCTACGTTTTAACTTAGGAAGTAATGACAAAGTCCCACCTCTGCTCCTTGGTCGTCATTTTGGCTTTCAAAAACTTTATTTCTTTATAATATCAAGCATCATAAGCAGTTTAAGGAGTAAAATCTCTTCACTACACCGACCTAATATTCAAAGCTCTCCTACAAGCAGTTGAACATATCTTGTCTTTTTCTGCATGATGCTCCACCTCCCAGGAGACCCAGATGCTGCAGATGTCCCACATGAAGGAAGTGGACACGCTGAGGCAGAGTCTGCTGGCTCAGGGGCAGAAACTGGAGGCTGCGCAGCAGCGAGTAGCCGAGCTGGAGACCCACCTCTCCAAGAAGGAGCACCTCATCGCCGAGCAGAAGAAATTCCTGGAAGATGTAAAATGCCAAGCAAAGTGAGTGTCCCTTGCATGGTTCCTTCTTCAAGACTGTCATATAATATATAACGTGATGGTGGCGCCTTAAATTCAATATTTCAGTTCAGTTTTATTGATGTAATTGGCAACACGTCAGATTGGTATGATCCTAGAGATGATCTAAATCGAAGGCCCATGATGCACTTCAGTATCTCTCCTCTGTTAGTCAGCTCTCTTTCTAACTTCCTGTCTTATTTTCTTCTGCTGTTCTTCTGTGCAGGGCAGAGCTGCAGGCTTCAGACAGCAGGTATAAGGCTCAGAGGAGAATCACTCAGCTGCTGCAGACCGAGCTCCTGCAGCTCTACAGCCAAGTGGAGATGGAGGCTCCAGCAGGTCCCTCCAGCGCCACCAGCAGCAGTTCACCACCAGAGGGCAGAGCTGACTCACATACTCGTGCGGACTCTAGGTCAGACTGGTTTTAATCCTGCTTTTCACTCAAAACACTGTGAATTTGTGGTTTAATCACCATTTTAAAAACCTGACTTCCTCTTACCACCAAACCAGATCATGTGTTGGTCAGCTAGAAAGGGAACAGAGGATAATTAATGGTCTCTTCCATTTCTTCATTTGCAATAAATATATAAAGTAAATCTTTGATTGATCTCCAGGAATGACACAAATATAAATTTAGCTGTTTTACTCAATCGGCATTTTATGAAAGCCGCAGAAATATGATCTTCAAAGCGTCATTGGAAATCAGTTAGTGATGCTGCATTTTCTTCATCATTGCTGCTGGTTATGCTGCTCTGCTAGACTGATGACCGTCATGAACCTTAAAGCAGCTGAAAGTTGATGATGATGTTAGAAGGGTGATATACAAGCTTGAGTTGGTAGAAAACATCACAGTTCTGGCTGGTGTCTGCTGTGAGCTGCAGGTGATCTACCGCCCTCATTAAGCGGAGGAGGAACTCCTTTACGTCCGTCTGTCCTCCTGTCCCTCCATTCTAGATTTGATGGATTAATAAATAAATCTAAAGCTGAATGATATCAACGATCAACCAATGATAAATTCTTAAAAATCTGTTATATTAAGAGTTGTACATCATTTTATTTTAACAGTTTATTGTCTGAGCTATATTAAAATACTGAACCACTAAATTAAAATGTTTTTGTCCACATTAATAAATTAGACATTTTTATCGATATAAGAAAACTAAAATCTATTACGCTACTGAATAATGTGCAGAGATGCAAAACTATCATTAAAAGACATGGATGTTGCTCTGACATGCTGCTGTGCCTTTTAAGCACAGCAGAGAAGTTGATGCTGCATCGCTCTGCAGCACAGCTAAATGGGAGCTATTTAGGTGATAACTGAAGGATTTTACTGAGTGTTTATAATTAAGAGCAGAACTACATTAAATTCATCCTCCATCCTGGACCAGACTCGGGGTCAATTCATGCCTCTACTACTGCATTACTTTTCTTGCAAATACCAGTGAGGCTTTGCTTAATGGTGCCCTCTATTGGGTGGCGATAACGCTACAACACTGAGAGAAATTCCTTTGAAACTGGAACAAATTTTATTTTGATAAACAGTTAACAATTGAATTTTTAATGAGTTGATTAATTGTTTATACCCCTGCCGTTAATTTGTCAATATACTAGATGGATGCTGCCAAAAATTTTAAAGCGAACTGGTTGAGATCAGATAAAAATCCTAACCCTATTTTCTAATTATTATGGCATTTAGGAAACCAGTTTACGTCTAACTTGAAACAGAAAATGTTCGGTTTGATATAGTATCTGACAGGAATGTTAGACGCCATCTAGTGGTTTCCCACTAAAATGAGGATCAAGTGAAGAAATTGTTGAGTTGGAGAGAAAACATTTGCATGTTATTGTCTTTTTTTTTTTTTTAATCATTGTCTTTTTTGCTGGTCGTTAAGGCCAAATTAACTGAAACAAGCTTCCTCTGTTTATGAAGCTGTGTTTGAAAACATTAAAATTCATTTTTTTCCTTTTTTGTTAACAAAAATGTACAAATGAGAGCCTAACTGAACAATACAATCAGCAAATTTCAGCAGATTCTTTATTTTGTCTGAAGAAAATTTTGCAGAAAGTATTTTATGGTTTTAGATATAAGGACAAGTTTTTTAAGTTTTTGTGTGTTTGTATAACTAATAGTTCTGTTCTTTTTATTTTTTTTTGTCCCGCAGTATTACGGGTGCATGCGGACTTCACGCCAACGAGGAATCGGACAGCAGTTTACCCCATGATTCCCCTCGAGGGACCAATGGCAGCACTTTATCACCAGGGCAACCAAAGGCCTGCAACTCTTCCAAGCCCACAGCCAACTCCATGAACGGAGGTCAGGACCTGACCCCACCGCTGCTGATGGAGCCGTCCCCGTCCTGCCTCCACGCCAAGCCGCTGGCCTCCCTGCCGGCCTCGGATGCGCCTCTCACCGTGGGCTCATACCCCAGCGCCAAGAGCTTCCTGGGCATGAAGGCGCGCGAGCTGTTCCGCAACAAGAGCGAGAGCCAGTGTGACGACGAACAGCCGCCACCACCCCTCGCCGGCCTCGCCCACGGCCTGAAAACTGAGTTGTGTGTGGAGCCGAGTTCAACCCCTGCTGCTCCCGTCACTGTGCACGCCAAGCAGTCGCCATCTGAACCCAGACTGCGACCTCCCGGCCAGGGTAGCCCCCGCAAAAAGGCTGGGCCCGGGCCGGGCGGCGGCAGGGGGCCGGCAGGGTCGGGTCGCCCCCGGCAGCAGCAGCTAAAGATCATGGACTATAATGAAACGCATCACGAGCACAGTTAAAGAAAAAAGCAGAACTGAGCTGAGAGGAAGGACAGAACAGAAAGAGACTTAAACTGAACCACGGAGAAAAGCTACAAATCAGCAGAAGAGTCAGACGTCCACAACTTTTTGGCATTCAGTGTTATTTGTCCTCTGAGTGGACAACAGGATTTCCCTCCTTCACTTTTCCTTTGTTTCTTTCTTTTTAAGAAAAACCAATATTTCTATTAAAAATGCAAAATCACTGAAACATGTAGAACATTTGAGTGGCAAAATTTTAAAACATGAGCTAAAAAAAGCTGAGTTACTGGAAAATGACTAAATGAATTCTTATATTTCCTCCTATAAAGTTCAGGCTGGATTCATCATAGCTTCCAGATCTGTTGTATTTAAATTATGAAATTGGACTAAAGAATCTAAAAATGAAAACCACAGAAGTTTTTTTTTTTTTTAAGAGTTCCTAATCTGAGTCTCCACAGGAAAGATCCAGGCTGGTTTGTCATTTCAGAGAAGTCTTTATCCAAGGAGCCCTACCTGAAAGGTTTTTCCAAGTTTGAGTCCTCTGGCTTTGTCAGACGTACTCTGAAAACGTAGGAGTATTAATGAGCTAATCTGAAACATTTCTATGCTAGCTTTAACTGTCGGGAAGAAAAGGTTGCAGAAACATCCTGAAGAAAAGCAGACTGAATGTAAAAACTGGATTCTGTTGTTCTGTTTTCATTGTGCTCCCTGGTACAAAAGATTTCTATATTTTTCCATGCCATTTCCAAAACATCTGGTCCAACAGGTTTCCTGCATTTAGTTTAGTTTTTATTCAATTCTCTGCAGCTGATCCTGAAAGTTGCATAAAGCCTGTTGTCCACTGGGAACTCCTGCTGTCATTTCCTTCTGCCTCGCTATCTGAAGCATGTTCAACAATCCTCTTTAAATGCCAACCGTAGTAACTGCAGGAAACCACAAACAGAAGGTACAATCAGCACAAACATACGGCATCCAGGACTCTGAGCAGAGCTGGCGAATCTGGGACAAAACTGCAACAAAAAAAAAAAAAAAGGAGGTTCATAAAGCAGTGGCTTGTGTTTAACTGTGAACAATAAAGATCGTCTTCAATGTTTTGCACTACAATTTGATGTTTCTGTTTTGTCATCGGGTTTACAGTTTGCAAGTATATTATCAGGGATGTAAAGAAGCACTAAAATCAAGGTTAAGTACTTCTCTCTGTTTTAAAGTCACGTTTTGATGCACTGATTTAGAGAAGGCAAGTGAACAAAAATCTAGACAAGCTTTTTTTGCCAGGTTGGTGTTTTACATTTTACATGAATGAGGAATTTAATTTGGTTTTAAAGTGCAGCACATAGACAAGCAAATATACAGCTGATGTAGATAAATTTGGAAATATAGAATTTGGAATAACAAAACACAACTTATAGAGTAATGATATCACAATAGAGAAAGTTAGTAGAACTTTTTAAAGAGGATATTAAGTGATATTAAAATATATATTAAAATTTAATTAGAAAAAAACACGTTATAATGTTCATATATTGTTATTGTCTTTTTCTTTTGTAATGATAAAGTGTCAGTAGGGGACCTTGACGTTGGGGACAGCAACAGATGTTGGATAGACTGCAGTCGAAGTGGAGAATCTGGAACATCTTCTCCATCATCTCATGGTGATGGAGGAGAAGAGGATGGATTCAATCATGACGGAGAAGTGCACCATCATCGCCTTTTGAAGGCTGAACTTCTTCCACTGGAGCGGGAAGAAAATCCTTTGATGGGCTGAGGGAGGTGATGTTTAACACCTGGGTGACGATCTGAGCGACGATGGTGTCCGGGAAGCGAAAAGCGTCCACAGTGGGGGTCTAGAGTCACACATGGTGGTGGAGGAGGCTGGGGCGTGTTTTCATGGTGTTGAACTCCAGATGGTTCTGGCTGCACCAGGTCACTAAATGACATTTAAGTCAAAACTTTACCACAGAAAATACTTTGTTTTGCTACATCATTAATGCTTCAGGGACTTGGTAATAATTTTCAAATGAAAATATAGGATTTAGTCATGGTGTAGGACTTGGTCTCAACCTTCTGGTTTGCTGAGATTCTGCAACTAATAAAGACCAAATCATTTTAAAATGGAGGGATGTTAAGAAAGTGAGATTTTTCCACCATGTATTTATTTATTTTTCAGGAATAATTGCATTAAATAAAATTACACTATAAGTACTAATCTTTCTTTTAAATCTATATTTATAACACAGATTTTTCTGTTTATTTTGTCTTTTTTACAAAAGGCCATATTAGCTTTGTGGATCTAAACAGTTTGTATCAGCTGGACTAAGGTCAGAACAGTGATCCAGACCTCTGGTCTAGTCAAAGTCCAGACTTAAATTCAGCTGACAACCTGTGACGAGATTAATTTTTAAAGAAACGTTGCTTCAAATCTGGCTGACTCTGGGTTACTTCTCTCAATGGAAACCTGTTTCTAAATGTGTGAAATTAGAAGGTTCTTATCCCTAAAACCCTGTTGGTTTTAGGTTCTTTGACTATAATATACAAGATTTAGTTCACTATAAAAATGTGACTGATCATTTGTTTCAGCCCTTCATCATCCTGGATTTTTTCCCCACGTTCTCTTAAAGGATGTTGCCCTTATTCCACCAGAGGACACTGTTGCTCTGGAAACCGTCTCCATAACCTTTCCCCATCCATGCCGGGATCAACAGGTATGGTGGCCCAGCAGACGGGGAGCCAGTCTACGGTCAAGAATCATTCAGGTGCTTCATCCAGGCTTGTAAAGATCACCTTGTGATTTTATTGAGTGAAAATAAAACCTTTATCTTTGTAATTGAACAAAGTTTAGGCCTCATTGTCTCCTTGTTAGGTTCTTTAATGAGTTTTAGAGTTTATTTCTATGGAAAAACAAACAGCTAAATGGGGTTTGACTGTCAAATTTGCTCTCTATAAAATATTTTTCAAATACCTTTATTAATTAGTAAGTAAATTGTTTTTTTTCAAAGGGCATAAAATGTATGACATTGTTTATAGTTTTTATACAAT
Organism: Jordanella pulchra; assembly: GCA_034780135.1. Lineage (NCBI taxonomy): Eukaryota > Metazoa > Chordata > Actinopteri > Cyprinodontiformes > Cyprinodontidae > Jordanella > Jordanella pulchra. The sequence goes on along the minus strand of JAUZNJ010043307.1, from coordinate 9,017 downwards.
TCTAGATTAAATATTTTGTGTAGGTAGTTAATTTAACTCCATGTCTTAGTTTTATCTATTTGGGGTAGCGGGGGTTTGAACTTTGATGACATTTTCCAAAATACATTTTGTTTCTTTTTTCCCCCATATTTTCTCTTTTATTTCTTTACACGTCAATTAATGAGCTGTTCGCACTAAAATAAAGGAAAACCACCAAAATGCATCTACTTAGAAAAATATTTTGTCTTTTTTTTTTTAAATTTCAGAGATAAATATGAGCATTAAATGTATCTTTTATTGTTCAGGGATTTTGTTTAAACTTTTGGGTTTTCAAAAGATGTAAAATCTGTTAAATTTGACTGAATTTTCTAATTTTCTTTAATGTATTTCTATGTTTTGGGATGAGGTTTTGGCTTTTTGTAAATACTAGTTCTGCCTTAGGTATCCATGTATGGGCTTTGTTCTCTTTCACGTGAGAAAAATGTAAATACTTTATAAAATGTTGAAAACAGTAACTAGGACCTGTCTCACAGCATGAGAAGTATATTTACCAATTACTTTTTGATTTGTGGACAAATTATCCATTCTGAAATATTTTAATGGTTATACACCAGTAGGTTGATGGTAGAGGTTTTAAAAATCTTAGATTATGACAAATAACTTTGAATTCAAATGAATTTAAATATTTCAAAGCTAAAAAGGAGAAGATGTTTTTTTGTTGACCAAACCTCTGTCTATGTTGCCTGTGTGTGGAGTTTTTGTATAGAGACATGTTATTATGCTGTTTTGGCTTTTAGGTTTTGGTGCTTCCAAAAAAACCAGTGATTCTTTTTTATTACTTTTTAGTAAAACTGGCTGAATATTATTAGTTTATCAAATGGGTGCATATGTACTGCATGAGAAACAGAGAGGCCAAAAAAAAAGGTAGTATGATTAATTTACCAGCAATCCACAGGGTCAAGGAAATTGATGCCGGATAATTGGGCACATAGGGAATCCTTGGCAATTTGTGCTTTCAGACTCTACTTGAGAAATTAGATGTCAGTGCAAATGTGAAATTGCTCCTCAATGTTCTCAAAGATTCCATGAAAATTTAAATATAAATCTTAAGTATTTCCAGCCAAAGGGATTCTTTCACTTTTTTTACTTTTTTTTTTTCTTCCCCCTGACTTGAAATAAAGTCCTGCTCTTGAAAAGGATCCGAATGAAACGAAAAGTGTGCGAGGAGGGGAGGAAAAACACATCAGGGCTCGTGTAAAAGTTCGAAGCTGTTGCTCTCAGTAAAATCCTCATGCAAGAATTTATAACACTCCTTCTGACAGGAAGTACAGCTTGAATCTATCTAAAGACGAGTGATTATAATATTCAACGTACCTATAATGTAAATCATAACACGGCTGTTGTAGCGTTCGACTCTTTTATCAGTGCGGGGGAGAATAAATTAGAAATAGAAGGAAAGTAGCTTGAATTTGAGGTTACGGAGTAAAAAGTTGTTTCAGTTTGTATAAAATTTGAAAACTTTAAGCTGATCTATTATTTTCAATGTACTTTTTTTTATCAGTTTTTCTTCTTTTAAAACATAGTATCACTGTCTAGCTATAGGTCACTGAGGATAAATGGTCAAATTCATATTTTTTTTTTTTGTGAATATTATTATTGTAGAGGAAGATGGTATTTGTCATCCCAAATATATTTATTTTATTAAATTTTTTTAAATTAAATGTTCAGATAATCAAACATGACAGATAAAGATAATATGAGTAAGTTTAATTAAAAATAGTTTCTAAATGATTTACCTTATGATCTTTAAATCATAAGGTAAATCTGTCAAAATAAGCCACATCCAAGGGCTCCAGGACCTGTAGGATTAAGAGCTCCCTTAAATAGGACCTGTCTGACAACACGAAGTAGACTAAACAGCTCAAACAGCAACAGGAAGTCAAAAACAGAAAATAGAAAATGCTACTGACATTCTTTAAAATCTGAAAGAAGTTACAAAGCTAGTTTCAATGAGAATCTTGCATGGAGTGGTCAGCAAAACAAACTTACCCCAAGAGCACATTAGCAACTCATCCATGAGACTATAAGGAACCCAAAGCAACATCTATAAATCTTCAGGGCTCACTTCTTCTTTAATCTCAATTAAAGTCAGAGTTTATTAATCAACAATAATAAAACGAGTGTAGGTTAATTGATGGTAACATCAGTTCTGCCTTTTAGCTCAAGGTCATTGGGTCATGCAGCTGCAAAGAAGGTTTCCAACAGTCTAGTCAAAGTCTGTGTGCTACAGTATAAAACAATCCATCAATGTTTGGGGACTATCTGTCGTGTTTCAGTTAATACAATCCTTCAGAAGAAAGTGAAAGAAACTGACGTTAAACATTTATTGACAGTTATTGAACAAAATAAAACGCTTGATTTGAGACAGTTTGTCTCGGCCAAGAGGGGTGTAAATACTTTTCATATGGAACGAAGTTGGTTTGGGCGTCTTTTCACCAATAAATGAAAACGCCATCTGAAGACTGCATTTGCTTTTAGCTTGGCTATATTTGTCTAATATTAAGATGTGTTTGATGATGATCCAAAATATTTAAGTCTAAAAAACAACAACAACAAACAAGAAATCTGTAAGGGGGGGGTAAATACTTTTTTCACAACTCATTATATACAGAAAGACAAAGTCTGTTTACCAACGTTTGATGTTATTTAAAAGATTTACCTTCAAATGTTCCATCAACTCTGACCAACTTCCCTGTCATGGTTGAGGAAAATCATCACCACAGCATGATGCTGCCACTACCATGCTTGGCAGTGGCAGCATCATACATTTGTTCAAGGTGACCCTCTGCCCCATTTGATGTCTTCTGCTGTCTAACACATTTCTTTCCTGGATTATGACCAGCATGACGCTGCCACCACCGTGTTTACATGTTTGTTTTGTACCCTACATGGCTTGTTTCCAATAAGATGATTTATGGTGTATAATTCATTTCTCGCAAAAAATAGTACACGGGTCAACAGATTTTCTAAATCTGTCAAAAGTTTGTCGTTCCCACCACAGCATTGCCTTATGAGACAAGTGCGAATACATTAAAAAAAGTTAGTTTGAAAAATAAAATTTGTTTCAGTTTGGAAACAAGTTGGACAACTTTTAGTGGATCCTTGATATTCCTGTTGATCAATGTTTATTTTAACAATTCAGCTTGGAGTAAATAAATTATAACCATCTTCATCAGAGTCTGATCAAAATTTATAGAAGATCAAAATAAACTGATTGCCCTAAAAGTCTCGCTCCCAACTCTTAGCTGCACTTATTAAATATAAGTGTTTATTCCTTACGGATTCCTCAGCGTGCAAAAAGAAAGATGCTAAACAAGAACATTTTTGGTAAGCATACTCCATACTGACACTGTGGAAAACGGCTTCATTTGTCCTCATTAAAAGCTTAAAAGTTCATGAATAAATAATCCTTAAAAAGGATACTTTTCCCTCTTTTTTTATCTTAAGGCCTTATGCAAAATAAACTCACTGACTAAATAAATATGCTCCATAAAGGCTGTTTAGAAAGGCACCCACCCCCTCCCTCTGCCTCCGGATTTAGATGGCTGATGTGCACCTAAAGATCAGATCCGATCCGATGCTGGCTGTCAGTTTTGGAGGGAAAAAAATTGGACCTCCGAGGGTCGACTTAATGCAATTAAAGCGAGGATGATGAGTCTTTTCTCTCTCTCTCTTTCTCTCTCTGTGCTGCTTGAATCCGTAAGCAAGGCGGAATGAAAACTTAAAGGCGAGAAGAGAAGAAAAGAGCCAGAGATGAGCGAGCACGGACCGGTCCCAGCGGTTTAATTATTTTAATTATCTCCCTTCTTTCAGCTTTTCTAAAAAAGAGGCCATTAAAGGATGCCCGTTTGGGTTAATCTGATTAAAAAAACAAGATGGAGGAAGAGATGAAAGACTGCAGATGTCAGTGTTAATCAGGGGAGTTAAAACTGCTATTTGTGAACTGGGACGGTTGTTAAAGCGGGTGGAAAGTTAAGGCGCGCCTTTTTTTCCCGCTTCAAATCATCTCCTTCCCACGGACGCTGTTGGTAAACTCAGCTGTGTTCATCCCTCCTCAAACCGCGCCGCCTTGCAGGTCAGGAAACGGTAGCTGCTAAAGAGGAAGTGAGAGAAGAAACGAAAGTTGAAGTTTCGCTCCCCAGCGGCTCGGTTTCTTCTTCATGAAAGACGGCGGTGTTAGCAATTAGCAAAAGCCAGAGCGGAAAAGTCAGCCGAAAAGACGTGCTGCTATGTGTCTGCAACGCTTTCTTTTTAATCCTGACACCAAAAGAGCTTTGCCAAAAAGTTTTACCAATTATTTAAAGTCTTATTTAGTTCTTGAGAAAGATTTTAAACAATCTGGACAAGTTGAAGGGAGGGTGGGAGTCTTACTGAACACACAGGTGCATCTCTGAAATATCTTTATAATTTGTATTTATTTCAATTGTTTGTTTCAAAACCGGAAACTCTTATGTACAGCTTAGGTTGCAGTGGCTTACAGAATATAAAAACACATTTATTTTCTCACAAATCAGAACATTAGAACAGACCAATAAATCCTGTTATGGCCTTTACGGTAATGGGGGAGAATGCTGGCAGTTGCAAAGTGCTGTTTCCAAGCATAGAATGGAAGGTTGAGTGGAAGGAAAAACTGTGGTTGTAGAAAAAGGTGAAAAGCCAACAGGAAGAAACAATCTTGAGAGGAATGGGAAACAATTTAAGAGTTTGGGGAGATTTAGTGCTAAATACCAACATGCATACATGTTTAAAAGGATTACTGTATATATTTTAATGGCAGATAACTGATTGGGTGCAAACTGTTGGGTGAAACAGAGTGTATGACATTGCATCCTAAATCATCATTGACTTGATTATGGGATTCTCCACTCTTCCTTCAGATTCTGAAGCCTTATGAATGCTAACTTTTAAAGTCATCTGAAAGGCAGTCTTGACCCTGGGTAAGTCTGCATGTGGTAGCTCTGATTCTTATTTCTTTTCCCCCTTCTTCCTTTATTTCACTCAATCCTCTGATGCTTGCAGTTATCCCTGTTGCTTGTGCACCATTTTTAACCATGCTGTGTCCTTTTCTATGAAAAGACAGCTTCTTTAGCAGATAATCTTAACGAGTTAGACTTTTTAACATAGTATAACTGAAATAAATAACTTTATACAGATGTGTCTTAATGAAAGTCTGGAAATAAAAGGAAATGCTTGCATTTAAAATTAACTTTTTATTAGGAAATTATACAAATATTTATGGTTATTTAAAGAGTGTATCCTTTTTTAAAGATATCACCAATATGAGCATTACTGTATGCTTTACTGTTTAGTAAGAAAACTGGTTTTATTCTTCAGTCTGTCAACTCTGGCAAAGCGATCCACGGTTGCCAAAGTAACTCCCCATAGCATGATGGTGTCTCCACCATGTTTCCAGCTGGGAATGTGCAGTGTTCAGAGTTTCACTTTTCTACACATAGCATTCAGCACTCAGCCTTCTTACGACAAATACTTGTTCTTTCATTTAGGGGAATCAGAGTAATGGGGCTCAAAATAAGCAAACAAAAAACTAAAAATCATTTTGAAAATATTTATTTTCTTGACAACCTCTTCCAAATAAATAAAAAGGAATTTGGGCTTTTAATGTGACAAAGTGTAAAAAAGGTGCAAGGGGTGGAGATACTTTAGTAAGCTACTGTACCTAATAAATGTCCTTTGCCTTTTAGTGGACCTCAAATCTATTCAAACCTTTGAAAACTTTGTACATCTGCTGCTGTTCAACCTCTTTCAGATTATTTACCACCTTGGACTTTGCAGGCGCAACAACTCGTCCACATGCCAGCGTCCATAATGCAGCGAGTTGCTTGAAAGTTCTTCTGACTGCAAGGCTTGACATTTGTCCAGGCTGGAGTGAACACCAAACCAGCACAGGTGTTGAGCCGCAGCATGGCGGAACAAAAAAAAAAGAAAAAAAAAACTCCAACAAAGATCTTCTTTCAAACTAAATCAAGCAGAAGGAATGTCCTGAGTGTGTACAGAGATGGACGGGAGCCCATGCAATATTAAAGCGGCATGTCTGGCGATGCCAACAGTGCCACTCCTCTCCGCCGCACCCGCCCTCCCGGCTTCCCGGCCATCGGCTCTTCCCTCAAGGTGACACTTCAAAGCGGGCACGCAGACGTGGCAGGCCTGGCTGTCGGCATGAAGCCAGCCTCCCACCACCAAACCTCCCCCCTTTTCCTCCTCTTTTTTTTTTTCTCCCACACACCACCCATTCTAGCTCTGCTACCCCAACTCTACCTCAAAGACACAACTCCTTCCCCCCCTGCTGGGCCAGGTCAGCGCCAAGATCCACACAGCTCGCCGCCTCGGGAGCCCCTGTCATAAAAAGAAGGAGACTCTTCTCCACCAGCTTAATTAATAACGGGCCGTTCCTAATGCACACCTCCTGAATCTGCAGCCTGCTTTCCTCGCATCCTATTGGTGAGCACCGAGGCCTCAACAGAAGGCTGGGGATGCATCCAAGTCATTTGAATTCCGATGATTGGAGGCTACATGCATTATTCTCCATGTTCAGGGCCGGACATGTAAGAATCGGGGCCCCTTGGCTAAAGCCAGTGTTGGGGCCCTGTTTATCAAAAGTTGATTTTAAACATTCAAATTTCAATTGTTTGATAATTACGTAGCCTTATACTTCATTTTATCATCATGCTTTTTATTGCATTTTAGATGTTCATTTAGTTGTTTAATTCAATTTTGTTAAATCAATTGTTTAAGAATCTTATGAATTATTATTTTAGAAAACAGTTCAGTCATTTGGATGAAGAACATCTGTAAACCTTTAAGGGTTGCGTCCAATTATCAGTTATATTTAAATCTAGACTTCGGCATTCTAAGTCATAAATATATTTTGACTTCAACATTTACATCTGGTAAATCAGGTGAACCTCCATCCTAGTCCCAAGTCCTCAGCAGCCTTTAACATGTCTTCTTCTAGAGTTTTTCTTTCTTTAACTCAAACTAACTATTCCCAGGAACACTGAACCAAATCTCTGACCGTGCTGAAGAAAAGCATCACTTTGATTTTATAAGATTAATGCTGAGTACTAGGTCACCATTACAGTTAGCGTCACTTTTTTGCAACATCTATTCTAATAACTGGAAACCACCTGTGATTAGTAATACACTGAAGCAGGTGGATGTGAGCCCATCAAAGCCTTGCTTACACGAAAGTGGAATGTTTCCGAAATGATTTTTGGTATTTTTCAAAAAGTGATTTGTAAATAAAGCATCTCTTTAGTCAACCAAAGGTTTCTTAAAGGACCTTTGGCTGCTTTCCAGCTGAAAGTCTTTACCATCTTTGCACATTGAAGACTGTAATTTCTGCTTTTTCCTTTTAGAAGAATATCTCATGTTCAATGAGATTGGATGGTGAGGATCTGTTTGCATCATTTCTCTCGGCTTGCAGCATATTCTTAATCAGATTCAGAACTGGGCTTTGACTAGACCATTCTGATGGTTCAATGTATCTCTATCTAGAGCTTCGAATAATAGCTCATTTTCAAGCTCTTTCTCCTGCTGCCAATTAAAACCCTGACCAGGTTAACAGTCCCTGCTGGAGAAAAAAGTCCCCACAACATGATGCAGCCACCACCATGTTTCACTATGGGGATGTCGTGGACAGGCTAGTCTGGGGTGATTTATTTTTCTTTGGGTATACTGTTTGAAAATAAATCTTATCATTTTTTCTTCTATTAATTAAAATCCCACGTTTCATTCTTTGTGTCCATAGCTGTATTTAGGCAGTTTCGGGTCACTGGGGCCAGTTGACAAGTTTACTTAGTTTCTTTTAAGCTTGCAGTTAATAGTAAATGAATAGTTATGTTGCTCTACACATTATATTAAAGATTAATATTCCCTTACCACGTGAAAGGGAGTGTGTTGAAGTTAAAGGTGTGCTGCCTTCAAAGTTATCATTGCAATAATTTCATATAATCTAATAAAGACAAGTTAAGTTGTACCCAATTTTTTTTCTATTCACGCTGCGTATAATCCTCTTTTGGGCTGAGTTAATCATGTGAATGAAAAGAAAGTTAGATTCCCTGCGTAACCTGAAGTATTCGAGAGACTTCCTTCTGGTAAAGCCGATACATTCCTGTCATATAACCATATTTCCTGTGATCAGATGACTTATATGTTATAATCGTTATAAATGATCCTGTAGCAGTTCTCCCTTAGTATTTATCCCAATAATATTATAATATTTAAACATAATTGTAAAAAGATATATTGGAGACCTTGATACCCTTTTCTAAAAGCTGTGTTTCAAGCCCTCATTTCTGGGTTGTGCTGTGTGCCTCCTTGTCTGGATGTGTTTTTTTTAAACACGTATCTTTTCAGTGGATGATTTGAGACAAACCAAAGAAATTCAGCTTGCTCTACTCAACCTGTCTCAGAGGTTGGAGGGTTAGGAAAAAACCTAAATGTGCACACACATTCCCAGCCTCTGTAATCACCTGTCAAAAACCTGCAGGGAGAAATTTACCGAGCTCGCCGTGATCGATATTTGCCGATGTGTCTGCCTGCATCAGGCTCAAATAAAAACAGAGAGCAGGAGACAAGGCAGCACAGGCGGGTCGTGGGGAGGTCTGGGGCGCTTCCCCGTTTGATGTCTGTGAAAGTGCTCATCAGTGTGGAGAGCAGGCCTCATCTCGGCATGCCAGGTCACCTCTGCCTCACCTCCACTCCCAACCTGAGCAGCGCACAGCTGATTGTCTCACTTTCAGGCCGAGTGGGCTTGTTGTTTTTTTTTTTTTTATAAGTTGGGAGCAAGGCCAGCTGGTCTTGAGATTTCTTTTCCTAATAGGACGTCTGTTCTAATGAAAACCAATACCTGCTATTGTGATTAAAAAAACAAATAATTTGATTTAGCTCTATCTATCTATCTATCTATCTATCTATCTATCTATCTATCTATCTATCTATCTATCTATCTATCTATC
>JAUZNJ010043296.1:0-33245 GCA_034780135.1 Jordanella pulchra | reverse complement strand
AGTTTCTAAATCATTAACACAAACCTATTCAAAATTAAGAAATTTGTTCAAAATGAGAATGTTCAATATCCCTTTTAGATATGGAGTAAGATTAACTGTATTAAACATTAAAAATAATCATTTTTCCTCAACACTGTAGACTTGGTGGTTGAAATATAGCTGCTCTTCACATCTTTAGCCAAATCTTAAAATGCTTTGGGTAATGAACTAGTTTGCATGAAGGCTTCTGAAAGCTTTATTCGGCTGATTAGTTCTGGTTCTGGTGTTATTCAGGTCTTCAGCAGCAGAGGCCCATCATTCCGAGTGCTGACATGACCCTGGGCAGCCTGCAGCGCCTCCTGCTGGAGAGGAGAGGCCGGGTCCAGTCAGTCCTGGAGGACCTGAACCCCGCGACCCACCTGCTCCGCCATGCGCTTGGTGATGATGGGTATGGATCCGTGGCACCGAACCGGCTGGCCAGGATGCTGAGTCTGCCGGTGGATCTAGCCCGCAGGTACCGTGATGACATCACCATCACCGTGATCCATCTGAATGAGCTCTGAGGTCGCCTGTCAGTCAGAACAGGTTGTCCAGACATATCAAGCTATGGTTCCGATTCTTTTTCAAAAAACAGATCAGGCTTCATTCTGATTAACTGGACTGGCACTAAGAACTTCTACAGGATCAGAACCAGTAACTTGATGGTGAAAAAGGAACCAGCCCACGGATCATGGCACTAAGGACATTCTAGACTTACTCTAGGCTGGAGATGATGAGTTCATTCAGTCCAACGGACACTGGTCGTTATTGGGCCATCAATTCAGTAACAAAGGGGTTCAAAAGTTATAATGTTTGCAATGTTCTAGAGAAGAAAGGAGGACATTTTAGAGACCTGTTTAATATTGGACTTAAATGCTGTCCTGTTCAATAATAAGGATTTTACTTTGCATCTAAGACCAATGTAATATCATTCAGAAGTGACTGACTGACCAGCCTCTATTTTCAAAAACTCTGGTCCAAAGATGACAACTTCTGTTAATGGGTCAGTTTCTTTATAGACAAATAAAGCTGGGTGTCATCAAAATAACAGAGGAAATTAACACCACGCTGTCTGATTATTCTAGCAACTGGGACCATAATAAATAGCAGAGAGAGAAGCAGGATGTTTGGAGTCTGTTATTTACAACTATTCATTAAGTGCTTCTTTAATTATGAAGATTTTAAGACCAACATCTCCTCTTTTCCCTTCATTAAATGGATGAGAGATTTTCTTCTACTCAACAAAACTAACTTTTACTTAAAGTAAAATCTTAGTTAGTACTTTTAACTTTATTGAGTTATCTTTAGCTTAGTTAGCTTTAACGAATGTACTCATGTGCAATTTTAATTGTTTTTTTTTTGGTAAATATCACAAATGTGAATTTTTATCAAAATTAGCAGAATACCGACATTGTTTTGCTCACATTTGTAATGGAAAAGCAGCTAGTGTCTAACTGGATTAAAACACATCCCAAGTAACTAACTACTTTCCAGCCAAACAGAAGAGAGAAAAAAACGCCATTACATTTCAGAGTGACATGAAAATAATTTTTAATCAATAATTTTACAAAATCAAATTAACTTTAGAAAAACACTTAAATACTAAACTGCTTCAGATCAACCAATCAATCGACAGCTTCCTGTTGCCACGCCCTCGCCCAGCTCACAGAGCTAATACCTGGAGGACACACCGAGGGACGGGGCCACGTCAATGAAACTAAGGGATCAGAAGGTAGATGCTTTGATCATGTGACCAGTGTTTGGAAGTAGCCAATAGGAGGAGTCAGTTGTTTATGTCCAGAACAAAACAAATACACATTTAGTGTCCTCTACTGGCAGTCAAAATGGTCCAACAGGAGCTAAGAATTAAAAAAAAAGAGGTTGTATGGTCCAGGGCCCGTTGCAAGGCAGTGCTGTTGATCACCGCCTCGGGGGTGGAACCAGCAGCTGCGTGGCAGTCACAGACTCAGGGAACAGGTTGTGGTAAGTGGGTAGGGGGACATACGCCGCCGTGATCATTTTACCTGAAAGGAGACAAAATCGGATTACTCAGATCTGCTCTCTGATTGGTCCGCAGCAGCCATGTGGCAGCAGATCTTACCTCCAAAGTACCTCCCGTGCAGAGCGTTAACAGCGGCCATGGCAGACGGGATGGACGGACACTTCACATAAACGTTTCCCTGAAAGACACAACGGTTCAAAGACCCTCTACGCTGACAGGATGTGTCACTACATACCGAGCTCTCACAGGAGGTAAAACTGAATGGGTCCTACTTCTGACTAGTTCTGCCTGAGAGTTTTCTAAGAAATAAAAGATGATGTGGTTTTAACTGTGCATTAACTACTGTCCCTCTTTTTTTTTTTTTTGCAAGGGCTCAAAGAGGATGGCTACTTTGTCCTTTTTCTGTCCTTCCGAACCCTGTTCAAGTATGCTGTTTTAAAAAAAAGTTTTGATTGTTTTTGCACAAGTCTGCCCCGCCTGCTGTAAATCCCCTGTGCGACTCCAAACCAGGCTGTATTCCCTTTGCCATTGACAGATTTTACTTTTTATTCTCCACAAAGCAGAAGCATTTTACTTTGTAATTGCATCTCTCTTGCTGTCAGACCCATGAAAATGCAGCTGAATTGCTGCATAGTCCGACTAAAACAGACCCGGAGTCTATCTCAGTTGGAGCTACACAGCCCCCTGCAGAAAATCGTGTCCAGTGTGTTCATCCCCATTGACTCTCAATGAGCGCTAAACGCCGCAACCTTATACGACACTGTTTTCTGTCGGGTCAGACGGAAAATCCGATTCAGTGTGTTCAGGGCTTTAGCTTAGCCCTTTATTTTACTTGTTTAATTTTACTCCATTATATTCTATTAAACGTCACTTTAGAGATTTCAAAATAATTGAACATAGTATTTTTTGAATCATTTTTGTTGCTTTTATTTGTCTGCTTTTTTGCCCTGATCTCCTACAGTTCTTACAGTAACACCCTCTGTGACCATCGGTGGACTCCTGGGCTGAAAGGATCCCTTAGATACCGTTTCCTCACAGCAGCATCACGCAGATGGTTACAATTTTTCAGGGTTTTTAGTTAAGAGACAGCAATTAGGAATCGCATGTCATGTTGAAAGGGGGGATATGAGTTTATGTTTGTGTAGACGTAGACATGCCTGTTTTTATTACCATGTAAAACAATTTGCGTTGCACATGGCATGAAAAGTGCTTCATAAGTAAAATTTGATTTCATAACTGAATGAAAAAACAACATCTACAACATGTTGACCCAGACGTCAGAGGCGTACCTCAGAGGAGTTCTTGTCGACGTAGATGTGGACGACTCCTCCATGTTTGTTGCACTCTTCAATGACGTCGTGCTGAATGTCCAGCTCCCAGCTTGGAGCGTTCTCACTGAAACACAACACACACTCTGTCACACACAGACACACACATGCACTCAGCTGGAACACGGTGTTTACAGTTCACCTTCATCACTTCCTGTTCTCTCACTTCCCGTCGATTCTGAGCTGAAACCGTTCACAGTAAGATGATGGGGGGACAGATGGGTGAGTGTGGGTCCGGGTCAGAATGGACCGACTTTCACAGGGGACACCACAGGCTGTGGGTCAGTGTATGAAAAAACCTGAACCTCAGGCTTCACTAGCCACAGGTTAAAGGCTGCAGGAGAGGAACCATTTCTGTTTTAGATCAGACCCTAGAGAACCTCAACTCAGCACCCTGAAGACTCCTGCTCAGTGAAACATGGAGACGGCGAGTAAACCTGAGGGTTAATCCCTCAAGGACAAGTACCAAGCAGATCCTTTCCTCAAAGACCACAAAAAACAAACAGGACCAGAGGAGGGCTGTATAAGGAGATGTTCGGTAAAGGCTGCACAAACGTTGTTAATATTTTCTATATTAAAATGTAGAATAATATAGGACCTTTAAACCTATCAGGTGAAAAACCTCCTCCTGACTCTAAAGGACAAAGCCTAGACATGGTTTGGCATCGGTGCCAAGCATGAAGCTGAAAGCTGGAGTTCAGAAGCTGTGGAGCAGTGAAATGATCCAGTTTGTGAGTTACCTCCATGCTTACGTTACAGCAATAGCAGCAATATCTCTCTCTATAGCCTCCTTGGTCTCTTCTAGAAACTAGGAATAGGTCCTTCAGAGAAAACCAGCTATCATGCTGAAGCCCATTCTACTGCCACCAGCTGCAATTCCAATGAAGAACCAGACCGACACCGTAGAGATGATCAGCAGGGTCTATATGGAGTTGTACATCACATGTGGATCTCACCTGTTGGGGTTGAACATGTTGGACAGCTGGAAGCAGTGAGTAGCGAGTGGCTGAGATGGAAGATTCAGAGCTGGAGTGTTCATGTTCATGTTGAGGGTTGGATTCATAGCAGCTGGAAGACAAAACAGGTAGAAAACTATGACGCACCTTTACAGGTAAAACAGCTGCAGATCACCTTCTCCAACCCTTCTGGATCGTCTGACCTAATGCTTACAGATCACCTGCAGTACCTACACCTGAATGATGTTTGCAGAGATGAAACCTATTGATTAATCAATTACTCTAAGTGTATTATCAATTTTCTTAAAAACCTGAGTTTTATCTGTTATCTATTTTTCAGAACCTGAATGGCTACGTTTTATGTGTGTTGTTATTTTTTTTACTATATGCTAAAAACATTTTGTCTTCCACATTTTTAAGCTTGGATATAAAAAAACATGAACTTATTTGGTCACTGTATAAAAAACTGAATGTAAAATATGTGAAACACATGATTTTGAGTGAAATGAGATGTAAAAATAAACAGACAGGGTGTGGCACTCTGACATACTGTCAGACTATTTGCTACATCGTTTCAAATAGTAAATAAACTTTGTCTATTTACATCCTCGCACTCCGAGAACAGCAGGGAAGTCGATGCTGCCACGCCATGTAGCAGGCTAAATGGGCGCTATGTAGGTGATAACCTAACCTGTTTATATTTACAAACAGAATAACAAAAAATGCATTCTGCCGTCCTTGTTGCCAATAAATGACCCTGTAAATCACCCTGGACCAAACTCAATTCATTTTTCTGCTCTTGGATGATGATGCTCCGACATTACTTCTGTTGCAAATACCAGTGAGTCTCATTTTAAGAATGAACAGTCTCTAGATGTAGGGCATACAAATGATCTGATACGCATCACCTGAAGTAGCGCCTGTAGAATGCCTGAGGTAGCGCCATCCTAAGACCACCAGACGTTTGGCTGCCTACAAATCAGCTGATGTAAGTATGCCTATATATAATCACATGCCTGCAAAACACTGTTGATAATGACTTCAGAATACCTGCACAACCCCTTCACTGATCTGACGTGATGGATACATGATGGATACATTATCACAGATGAATGTTTCATTTTTCTCATCATGATGAACAACTGTCCACCTGAAGGGATGTCTTTCAACAATGATGATGTTACCTGACACAGCAGCCAGAGCTCCAATAGCAATCGCTCCACTCATCTGTAGAGCCTGCTGAGCAGCAGGAGGGATCTGCAGACCTGTACCTACACAAACATCAGCAGATGTCAGATTCACTCAGCACGTCACCAGGTGAGAGAAGAGGCGTGGCCTCACCTTCAGCCAGTCGGGCCATGAGCTGCAGTCTCCCTGTGGTGCCCAGCTCGACCCCCGATCGTTCTAGCTCATCGTTGTCCAGAAATGATGAAGCCGCGGACACGTCGGTCCGTTCGCTCACATGACCCAACTTCATGGGCCGTCCTGCCAGCTCGAAGCCGTTCAGCTGCTCCAGAGCTTTCTTAGCACACTCCGCGTCTGCAAACTGACATCACAATCCGCCTGTCATCACCTGGTCTACTGGTTCTGATGTTAACAGGATGACGGTATCTCATAGTTAGGTTAGTGATGTTCTATTAATTAGGAGGAAATAAACTCACCGTTATGAAGCCATAACCTTTGGATCGCCCCGTTTCACTGTCCATTATCAGCTGGATGTGATCAATCTGGCCAAAAATAAACCATCCATGTGAATTAACTGTTGTCTCCTGGATGAAGGGGGTTATCACTCTATGTGACTCACCCGTCCAAATGGTTCAAAGATCCCTCGTAACATCTCCTCAGTGATGTTAAAGTGCAGCGAGCCGACGTAGAGCCTCATTGGTCCAAAAGTCCCCTTCTGAAGGTTGTTTGCTGCAGCTGCAGCAGCAGCAGCTCGGTTCTTCTCTGCCTGTTCACACAAACACATCTGTCTTTTACTATCTTTACAGTTTCGTCTTATTAATGACATCAGTTCATGTTTAATGCATTTTGTTAGCCTTAACATTAAGAGTACATACCTGACCTGAACCTAAACTTTGTTAACATGTCAGCTCTAAACCTAATAAACTGTCAGTAATGGATCCTTACAAGTTATTATGAAAAACAGTCCTTAGACCGACCATACCGGGTACCAACCGCCACATTTCCAATAAATTTCTGTTGTTCTGTGTTTATCTTGTGTTAACCTGAACATGTGCAACGGTGCACATGGGATTTTTAACCTAAGGATGCAGGAACCAAGCTGTGAGGAAGTTGTTTTTGTCTGAGTGGGCTTTATCTTGTGCTAGTGTGTTTTTACTTTTGTAACAGTCAGTGGACCAATAACTTAAACAAAAAAAACATTAGATTAGATAGAAAATGTCTTTTTTTGTGCAACAATAAAGAGATTATAGCCTAAAAAGGCTTTATTTTACATTTAACCTACTTAGGAGAGTAGATGTCATTTATTAAAGGGACGGTGCAACAGGTTTTATGTTTATTAGCAAAAAGTTTTACTGAAATAAATATATATTTTGCAAAAGTCTAACAACATCACATCAAAAATTAAAGTGTTCTTATAGTTTAGAATTTGGAGTTTTTAATGGGAGACGTCATGTTTTGTGTCTGTAGTTTAAAAAAGCAAAAACAACTTGAGTCTTTCTACCTTCTATTATCTGTTGCAATGGAGGACCACCTGTAGTCTTTCTCCAGCAAGAGCCAATAGAAACAAACAAAAAGAAAAGAAAAAGGAATAATAACTGGAAAAAAACGAGTCTACCTCGGCACACCTTTTAGGTGGAGACAATTTATGAGGGAGTGAGGCTTTAAAACAAAGTAATTCAACATAACAGGGACATTTTTTTGGCCTCATGTTACAAACATGGAATAAAGTCCAGCAGCTAGTTTGTTTGTTAGCTTACACTGGACATTCATTGTTTCTGTTTGCTGATTTGACAAGAGTGACAGAGGCTGATGTGTCACCTCTATTCAGAAAGAAACGAATGTCCCTCTGTGGCTTCAGTAGTAGGTCTCATATGATCGGGCAGAAAGTGTGTCATGTAAACATGTCAGTTATTTTATGTCGAGTTATTTCATTCTGATCCTGCTGAATGAAACTGTAGTCCAACCGAGCGGGGTGGTTTATGCCAACGGACAATCTGATTATTATGCATCTGAACCAAAGTAACCCTGACTGGTTAGTATTTTTCCTCCGTGACGGAGGTCGGTGCTTTTTGAGCATGTAATCACGCTAAAGGTCTGCTCTGACGGGGATCTGTGCGAGCGGATGCTTTAGAGGGACCCGTCTTAGACTACATACTGTTCATCCTTAATACGAAATAAAGACCTGGTTAAAAACTGTTAACCCAGAGAATAAACATAATACAAATGAATATAAATACTAAATGTACACCCACTGAGGCTGCGATGGTCTCACTGAGCAGGTGGTTATGAAAGCTTTCTTTTTCATTTTTTGCTGACAGACAAACATACTGAGGACAATGTGTAAACCCAGCCAGAAAAGCTCTTTTAAAAGGTCTGTTCTCACTGAAGTTGGTGAATTTTACAACATATTCTGTGAACTGTCATACATTGTGACCCCCTTGGGTTATAATACACCATGTGTATGTGAACGTGTCTGTGTGCATGACAAGGAACGGGTGAGTACCTGGGAGGCCTGTACGATGATGGGAACTCCCAGCAGCCTTTGCCCCGTCAGGCCAATGGCCAGAGGAACCGAGCTGGCCTCCACAAACTCGATGTAGGCGATGCCCTTTGACCTGCGCGAGTTCCTGTCAGAGATCATCCTCACGTCCCTGACCTGTTGGAGAGGCATTTGTTACCATGGTAACCTGACCTAACACCCATTGCATTGGATTAAGCAAGCACAACACAATGCTGGATGGGCCTCATACAACTGATTCTCCTGTCAGATGGTCGTAATGAACCCGGCTGACACAGAGCTCGCTTGCTGCAGAACAAATCAGCACCTTCAGAGTGTTAGAGACCTCGGATACCTTTCCCACAGCAGAGAAGAACTCTTCCAGGTCCCGTGGGCGTATCCTGGCTGCAAGCTGCATGCAGAAAACGGTCCGAGCGTCGCGCTCCTCTGGAGTCAGATTGTCTAAAGGCAGCCTGCAGAACAGCAGCTGAGTTTAACAGGCTGTCAACAAGGAGTCGCATCCATCTTTCCATTGGTCTCACCTGGGTGGGCTCTTCTCCTTCCTGATTGGACTCTTACTCCTCGATCGTCTGCGGCTGAAACACAAACAGTCTGTTAGGTTTCTGATTCAGTTCACAAACACCAGCTGAACAACCTAAAAACCTCAGGAATGCTCCTATTCTGGCCAGGAACTAGTTCTGTGAGAAAAAAATATTGATCTTGGACAAGCCTTTGGGTTCTCAAACCTCATAATTGCCAACAGGAGCCAGAGGAGCCTCCTGAGGTATGTTCTCTATCATGAGTCAAGCTAAACCAGGTGACTCACTGCTTGTGGTGGTCTTTGTAGCGCCCACCCCGCTCTCGACTGCGACTGCGTCTGCGCTCCCGGCTGCGACTCCTGCGTCTGTCTCGGCTACGGCTGCGTTTGCGATCTCGACTCCGGCTCCTTTTCTTTTCCCGACTGCGGCTGCGCTTCCTGTCTCTGCTGCGACTCTTGCTGCGTCTCTTCCTGCCAGACAGATGGCAGCCAATCAGGTCAAAGTAACACCTGACAGCTCGGCTAGCAGTTAGCCACTGACTGAATTTGGAGCAGCAGGTTCCCCTGAACTCTGGTATCAGAACCTCAGATTCAATTAGAGTCGTGCTGAAAATGGACAGCTTCAGCTTTAACACTAACATTTAAAGACCTGTTTCAGATGTTACCTGGACCCGACTCAGCTGACAATAACCTTAACTTAATTTTGTGATTAAAGCCAATGAAAGATCAGCAGACACACAGGTGGTCCTACCTCCTGCTGCGCTCCTCCTGTCCATCAGGGCTCTGGTTCTTGCCGTCTTCCTGACAGGCAGACATAAGACATAATCTAGTAATAACACATAATCTGTGGCGCCAGAACTAAAAAACGGGCCCCTGGCTCCACATCTACCAATGTTTACACCCGAGGAGCTGAGGGCTGAAAGGTGTTCCTGCAAGGTGTGTCTAAGGAGTCTCACCTTTCTATATGGAGCCTCCAGCATCGCCTCGATGTCCAAGTCGTCCGCCATCATGCTGCTACACAAACACACAAACGCAGAGCAGCTGAAACATCTGATAGGTCAGTCCAATCAACAGAAACTCCTTCAGTGGATGGTTATAGACAGATAAAGATAGATGATTCATCTGATCCAGTGGCAGCAAAGAGGAAGTGCCTCAATTTCTTGTTTTTAGCCCTAAACTTTCAGACTCCATTTACTGAGTAATTTGAACCAGATGAGCTGACTTCTTTAAGCAGCAATAATCTAAAAACAAACTGATTTCAAATAAAAAAATGAAAAGAACATCCAGGATTGGGAAAGCTGGTGAGATATTCAGCTGTGAGTTCTGGTTGTGTTATCAACTGAACTATGAAGACCACATGCCGCTACTGGATGAAGGGTGATTCTGTTCTAAAAGTAAGAAAAAAATTCTTCAGATAACTTTTTATTATTTTAAAACTCACAGGGAGTTTCCAGAAAAACGTTAATGATTAAATGTTAATGTCCAGGATTTCACTGGGAACTGATGCAGCGACCCTTTAATAATGCAGACATGACTGGGGAGCCTCAGCTCGGAGGTCTGCGGTGCTGAAAGAGCTGAAGTGAAAGTAAAAGCTCTGGGTTTGCTGATTCATCTATGGGTCTGAGATCTGGGATGCATGAGGCTGGACTGACCCCCTCCGGTTTGCTTTCAGCTACTCAATGCAGCCTCAGGACCAAATTAAATTGTCACCTTTTGTGTTCCTTCTACAGTTGCTTATCGGGGTTTGAGTTTTCTAGATCCCCATTTTTCCAATGTTCAGGACGGGTAGCCATGGAGGGTTATTATTAAAGACCAGGAGCATATCAGTATTCAGGACTTTGATCTGGAAGTCACTCTGTGATCTCCCTCAGCTAGCAGTTAGCCTTTCACAGCCCCAAGCTGGTGTGCTGGTGGCTCCGGGCTGTGCGCATGCTCAGCTAGATCAGAGGCTGCAGAGCTCCGGAGCTAGCAGCAGCTAGCGGCTAACAAAAACCAATGACAGGCCTCCAGAACGGCTTCACTCCCGGCGGCTCTTTCACAGCTGGACGGTGAGACTGCAGCTCTTATCTGCAGCAGGGTGAAGGTTTACCTGGATACAAAGCAGCTCGGTGGGCTGTGAACGGCTGACCGTCTCTCCTCTATCCGGATAACGGTTCTTCTGCTCGGGGTTCGCGCTTCGCTATCGCTGTAAATGGCAACCTGCAAAGTTATCGCGAGACTTCTACACTGCGAGATCATAACATTGCGTTTGAAATAAGAAGAAAAAATCTTCCACTTGAAATGAAGTTCATGACATGTGTCAAAGACGGTTCAGAATTAAAACCAGGTTAGGTTTGGAGGTGAGAACATTTATTAGAACATCTGTGGAGTTCTAGTCGGTTCTGTAAGGATCTCTAGTTTCTTGTTTTTACTTTTGGAATTGTAGTCATTTAGGCTTCAAAAGAAACAACTGAAGGTGAAATGGTTTTATTAGTTTCAGAGGTGATCCAACATGTTTAACATCTCTAGATATAATACATTTAAGCCTTTCCATCCATCCGACAATATTTTCCACTATATCTACAAACAGCCACACAACTGAGAATCAGGAGGTTTATAGAGAAAAAAAAACAACACAACAGTCTTTTTATTGAAATAACCATTAGGGGAGGACATGACAACAAACTAGGAGGAATTCCTCCCTGATGGACTCCTGCACACCGGTTCTGATAGAAGAGACAGTTTAAGGACACAGGCCTGGTTTGGCTTCTGTTTCTAAAGATCAGACAGAAGCACCTGCACAGTTTGTGTCAGCTGGATCAGGAGCCACAGGTGACCACCAGTAGGATTTCAGAATACATTTCCTTCCGTAAGTGCAATCAAACACACTGACATGAAAATCAGGATGAGAGCTCCAATGTGAACATCTACTGGATGGTCATCATGAACAGGCTCCTCTACAAACTCTTCTTCTGTCCCCGGAAGCAGACCTTGATCCAGTCAACCACATTTATCTTGATCTGCCTCTCATCTCTATCTGGAATCATCAGATGACTGCTTCTGCCATAATCCAATCAGATGTCATCCTGCTCTGCTCGCTCCTTGGAGGAAACCCACCTGCTGACGATCACTTCCTGTAAAAACATAAAACATTAGAAATAAATGTCCATCTGTCCAATAGTCAAACCCCTTTAGAAGATAATGACACATGAATAACCCCCGAGGTACATGGTGTCACCAGAAGGGGGTGCTGCAGATATTGACTGGATGAGGAGATGAAACAATTTTTGTGAACAGTTTTTGCAGGAATTGACAGAAATCCACTGACATAAACCAGAAGTCTAAACGCGTCCACTAGGTCCATTCTGAGCACCTCACCGACTCATGAGTTTCCAACTCTCAAGTACTTAAACAGTACATTCATCCTGATTATTGGACTTGAATACAGTATTTTTGTAACCAAACGTAGCAGCTCATCAGTCCTATTTGTTTCAACCTAAACCATCAATAAAATTATAACACAATGAACTACCCATCTGGCCCACCGTGCTGTATGATATTTACTGTTTCGTTTGTGTTTTTATCCATATTGTGAAGCTTTGGGTTCTAAACAGCAATTCTGTAAAGTTCAACAGAAAAAAAGAATTAGGACAGTGGCAAAAACAAGCAGAGAGAAGTTGAGACTATAAAGTTAAACAGAAGAGGAAAAAAAATGCTCTTAATAATGAAAAATGTGAAATGATTGCGGTTGAAAAAACAAAGGAAAAGGAAAACATCTGCTGCTTTAAGAAAAGATGAAGAACTCCAACAAGCAGATCATAAAAAAACTTACACAGATAAAAATAAAAAAAATGTGCGAATGAGTAAAAATATTTTGTGATCAGATCACAAATCTACGAAACTGACAGCGTTGTCGTAAACACTATTGACCCTGTTGGGAGGGAGGATCTTAAGAAGCATCTGGATGCAGCCTTTTGTCACTGAAGGAGCTATATTGTTCTATAACTGCTTCATGCTTGCAGCAGGTGGGAGACATTGTCCAACAACTGATGTTCTGGGGCGCTGCCATGCTCCAGACAAACCTATCAGACACGTCTTTGTGCTCTCATATGCTTTGGGTGGTAATCGAGTGGTGGTTCATTCCTGATCACCCCAGCTTGTCCCTCAGAGGCCCTGGTGGGATGTTGTTAACTATGGCATCGTCCACCCAATGGCAGGCTGGTGGCAAGCTGCAGTGCATCCAATGAAGACCTCACCGAGGGGAGATTGCTGTGAACTAATAGGTGTGTAGCTCTGAGAGGAAAATTAATGATTGGTGGTCTGCAGCGTGTCAGGCTGGGTTTGGGGGAAGGGCGATTGGCTGGTCAGAACCTGAGGAAGTTCTGGTTCAGTTTACTTATTATATACTGGAAGATCAGTCGGTGATCCAGGCATTTCAAAACACATCTCATGTTGTTTTCCTGTAGTTTTCCCTCAATCCTATTCCTATTTTTCTATTTCGGAGGTTTCATTTAGAAACCGTGCCTATGCTCCCCAAAGAAACAATTCAATCCACTCAATTTGAAAGCATGAAAACAAACACTGTGTGACAGTACATGGCCATAATCCATGTACTTATTCATGGATTGGAAATCCAAACCTTTCAGTCAACAATAAATCAAAAAGTACTAAAAACTGAGACACGAACTCCATTCAGGTTGTTTAAAATGCAGGAGCCTCAAACTTTATGTTTCCTCAAAAGTTTACAATGTTAGGTTTAAAAAAAAAAAATCAAGAAAAGAAATAAATTACATGAAACCTCAGACAATAATGTAAAACGCGTCTAAAAATGACAGAAACGTTCTCTGTGTCTCCTGTTTACAGACCCTTAACAATCATGAGCACCAGCAGCTGCTAAACAGCACCTCTTGAGTCTGATAGGTCATGCTGTCGATGCACTTTGTTACCACGGTGATTTGACAGGTAGAGTTACCTGAACCTTTAATCTGCTCAGGCACTCAGGTGAGTCCAGGTCATCCACTGACAGGTCGGCTGGGTAGATGATGTAACACAGCATCAGCTCCTGAGAACCAATCAGAACCCATCATCAAGAGATGAGCCGCAGACTCAGAAAGCAGGAACAGGAGAAGCCGTTACCTTGGAGACATTGGCTGTGATCCTGCTGAGAGCCGCCAAAGAGCGCCAGGAAAACGGACGCAGTGCCATGCCCCCGAAAGTTTCATCAGTCCTCTCCACAACCACGGAGTAACTATGGGAGGAGGACAGGGGGCAAAATGAAAAAGAACTGACTCTGGTTGAGGAGAGAGGTGAAGGTTGGAGATTCTTCTTTAAGAAGACAGGAAGATTCTCAGAGCTGGACTAATGCTACATTCAGACCGAACACATTCTAAGGAACATGTGCATCTGGTTTACATGCAAAGCCTACAGCTGAGTCATGTCTAGTGGCGTTGTGAAGTCCACAATGTATTTTAAAGCAAATCCTGTTTTTACCACCTATAAAACAGCTGTTACTGGGTCTGCATTTTAGAACAATAGAACCAAATATTAAAAATTAGGATCATAATCTTGATGAACCGAGTGCACGGATGAGGTTTTTCACTCCTTGAAAATAAAGACAAGCTACTCCCTCAAGCTGCTCGTACACATTTGACTTCGATGTACTCAAGTATTCAGTTAAGGCAGACGCCTTTTCGACTCTTGAAACCTGTTTGGTCTGAACTCAGGGACAGAAGCAGTTTCAGGGATGTTTTCTTACACACATCCAAAAACGACAACCAAGTCCTGTCTCTCCATACTTCATAAAACCTGAACACAGACATGTGACCTGGACCCTGTGTGTGGGTTACCTGGCGTGGTAGAAAGGTGGTCCCTTCCTGTAGAGCACTAACAAACAGAACGACAAAAAAACACACCTAATAAGCTCACAGACTAATCACTAGGGGAAAAAACTGGTTACAACTGGTTCTGATCATATTTAAGGTCCGTAGAGCTGACTTTTAGGTCTTACTTAGATCAACGCCGTATTTGGCCCCGCCTCCTCCTTTTGGGACCCAACCCCTGCTGCGAAAGTGATGGTAAGCAGCGTAGGAGCTGACAAAGTCTGGATTCAGAGACCGCAACTTCCTCCACAGCTCAACCACCGATAAGGGCTCCTGACCAATCAGAGGACAGGACAGAGATAGTAGAGTCACATCCTGACCAATTAAAAGGCATCAGTGATCATAACGAGTGAAACCCACCTGCTGCAGGTAGACAGACAGGACACCCAGGCTGTAGACCAGGAAGAAGGCCTGTGGGTCAGACAGGTGAGCCAATAGGTGAGTAGAAAGTAAGGCAGGCAGGTGTACCTGTCCTCACTCAGGTGTGTTACCTCCTCCAGGCTGAGCTGCAGGTATTCTGTAAGAGCCAGAGGACTCCGCCTCACCTCCCTGACTCCACCCCCTTCCTGTAAACATAGACAACAAAGTAAACAACAGCTGAGGAAAAAAGAAATGAAAAAAAAAACAAAAAAACAAACTACAGCCTGAGCTGTTTTTGTTACAGACTCACCTGAGTCTCAGATTCCACCAGGACATAGCCCGGTCCTGGAACATGAAGACCGGAACCAGCATCAGAGTCAGAGGCTGGATCCGGGTCAGAGTCAGAGCTGGAACCCGGTTCCAGCTCTGAGTCAAATTGGATGAACCTGGATGATGATTTGAAAATGGTTCTGTTACCTTCTTCATCAGAACGAGTCTCAATAGGTTCTGAATTGATCAACTCCACCTGCAGCTTCTCTTAGTCTCTGGCTCTGCTTCTGGCTCCGCCCTTATTTCAGCACAGGCTCCTCCCCCTGGTTTCTCTTCTTTAAGTCCATTGACCTCCCCTCTGTCCTCCTCCTCCTCCTTCCTTTCATCCGCCAACTCCACAGTCTCAGTCAAGGCAAGCAGCGCTTGACTGACAGCCTGCTCATCCAATCCCTGAGCGGAAAGATCGGCCTCTGCCCACTGCAGCAGCTCTTCATACCTGCAGGGGTTGAACATACTGGGTTTATTCATATAGCACTTTAGGATACATCGAAACAGCCTAGAGCAGGGAAATGAAACAGTAACAATGGATAATGATACACGCCTGATCAATGTCAATAAAAAATATGTCCAGTAAAACCACTCAACCGCTAACGGCCAAGCTAAGCAAAGCTGGTGGGACTGACCTCTTAAGAAGTTCTGTTCAAATAGGGTTAAATTTTCAGTCCAGCCTTCTTCCCCTGGTCTTTAGTTTAAAAAGGTAAATACAACAAATAAATCAAACTGACTGATATGAAAGGCTTATTTCATGATTCTTCAGGCTGATATTGCTTTATCTTTCTCCATTTAAACGATAACTAAATGATAAAACAAAATAAGTTTTTATTTACAAATCCTACAAGACATTAACAATGGATAGCAAATTAAGGGAACAACAATGAACGAGCTTCACATGATCGGAAAGAATGGCTGCTGAAAGCATTAATAAGGAACAGCTTTGGAACCATAATGAATTTCTTAACCATAAGAAGCATCTGGTTAGTTGACCTGATGTTGCACAGATAAGGTGGCACAAAACCATTAAAACATACAAATATTTTGAAATAGATCCTAAAACTAACAGGCAGACAGACAGTGCAAGAAGGTATTCAGGGGAGCCCATATTTCTGTACAACCGTTTCCAGTAGCAAAAACTACAAGGACAAAAAAAGTTGCCCAAGAATAGAGCCTTGTGGTAGCCCCTGTGGTAGGTCAGCAAAGGATGAAGTACAGTTACCAACCCCGGATGAAGAACATCTATTAGAGAGAAGGCTTCATCTACTGGAGAACTGGACTTCTGATTACTGCCGCTGCGGTGAAATCAAGGACCTAAACTCTACAGTGACCTACGGTGGTCTACTGTGTCCAGGCAGCAGTGAGTTCAAGCAGTAAAATGTTTTAAACAGTTGGGCTCTCAAACACCTGGTTCTCCAATAAAACCTTTATGTTTTATACCGTAAAAAGAAAAAAATCTTTATGCTTTAGTGCAACACTGTGGTCAGGAAGATGTTTTTTTTCTAGAACTTCAATCAGAACAGTCAGCTTGGAGACAGGATGTGATGTCGCTGTACGGTAGACAGGATGTGATGTCACTGTACGGTAGACAGGATGTGATGTCACTTACCTAGTCTGAGAGATGACCGGTAGAAGTAATCCTTTGTGCTCTGTGACAGAAACAATGGTCAGATGAAAACACTCAGCAGCAGGAATTGGACTTGACTAAAGATGATGTCACTGAGCAGGTGGAAACTCACGCTCCCATTGGTCAGAGATGCTGTGGTTTGGTCGGGCTCTGGACAAAACTCCTTTACCGAAATATCCCTGAAACAGTCGATCAATCTTTACTTAGCCGGCACAAAGTACTTCACAGGACAACAGTCGGCCTCCTTCAACAGCCTGCAGGATTACCATCTTTATTTATTTATTTATTTATTTATTCAGTCTTTTACAGGAAACTCTCTTTAGACTCATTGTCTTCTTTACAAGAGACCTGTTACATTACAACAATACCTTAAAAAAGGTAATACTACTAAAATAACACCCATAAAACTAACATAATATCTATATTAAAACCATCCATTTAGTACCTCTGAAGATCAATGCAAGCCACACCAGCAGGGGTTTCACTTACAACAAGGAGAAGTACCTCCAAACAAATTAAAGTTGATATTGGAAGCTTTCAAAAGAGGACTGCTAGGACTCCAAAATAATGGCAACTGATCGAACATGGAAATAAATCAATATATCATCAGCATAAAGACACACAGCTACACTTGCAGGACAATGACTGAGATTGTTGATATAGATAGTAGGGTCGCCACCATACAAAAAATTCAAACTCGACATTGATACCCAAGAAAATATTAGATACTTGACAATTTACAATAGCAGGGAAATATAAAAAAGACCAAAACTCAACTTTCTCAGTCTGAACCTGGAACATGCTTTATCAACAGAAACTTAGATTTTATGAGCGCACAAATGAATGTTAAACGAATAACCCAAATATGATACAATTTGACAAAATGTTTAGTTTATTTGAGGTATTATTCTTTTAATGTGCAAATAATCTGGAAATCTAAAATTGACAACGGTGAAAATATGCAATCACTTGTATTTCTGATGCCAAATGAGTATAGTATCCACATACCATACCTAATTGTACCCTGTTGTTTTCTAGAGCCAGACTGGTAGTGATAAAATATTTGTTGAATACAAATAATGTGTTCATCTTTTTAAAATGACATGGCAACAGGTGCAGCAGGTTAAACCGTCACAAATATCTTTGCTCCTTCCAGGTTACATGAACAAGAAGTCATGAACCAGAACCTAGGAAATTATGAAGATAAAAACAAGGTAACTGGAAAGGAAACTGGTGATAGGGATGGAGAACAGTGGACACGCAAAAAGAGAGACTTGATGATCTGGGATTTTGCGCCTTGATCTCCATCCAAAGTAGAACATTCAGAGATAAGACAAGGTGCAAACAACAAGGTGACAGAATGCTAGAGCCTTCAGAAAACATGGTGACGGTGGCCAACCTCGGCGGCTCAGAGGTTATGAAAAGTAGATTGCTGAGAGAGAAATAGAGAAATTGATGAAGACAAAGAAAGATCCAGAGGAGAGGATCCATCAGAAGGTTGTAGTTATTGATCAAAGGAACGAAGGAGAATATATGAGGGATTCTAATGGTATCAGGTATGGAGCTGGAAGGAAAGAAACGGTTCTGCTGGTCACCCATTTAATCTAAAGTCTGCATTGGAATCCGTTCTGGAGAATGAGTTCAGTGATCTGGAACTGAAGATCACACAAAATGAGATGGTATGGAGCCCAACAGTTTGGTCCAAACTTGACAGGGTAAGAAGAACTAATCCAGAACTGCTTCTGGTCATCACCTTTCTGCCAACTGAAGGAGGTCTTTAAAAATAAACTACACAGCAGACTGACTTACATACAGGACCACCTAAATGTGGTTTGCAATTGGTTGACAAGTGGTCATTTTAGATCTTTTGTACAACTGTGTTAAAATGTAATGGATAATGGAGGTTGACTGGGATAGTCAGACAGCAGATATAAAACGTCACTTATTTTTAAATAAATAAAAAAATTACAGGCATGCCCTCCACCCCCACACCAAACTTAAACAGTTTTAATTTTCTACCAATAACATTATCGATTTATTTCATTAATCTTAGGAAGCAGTGTGGAGACACATCCCTAGTTTTTACATTTGATTTTTGTTGATTAAATATTAATAAATATGTAAAAATTAATGAAACCACTACTGTCCCAGTTTACTGATTTCATTTTGATCAGATGTTTATATTTTTATCTACGAGCAGGAAATCTCCAGATTTAATAAATCTGGTCACCTTAGTCAAAGGAGCACACGCTACAAAACCCAGAATATAGCTAAATATAGTTTTTATTGGATACGTACCAAATCATTCCATGTTTTATTGGATCAGGACTAAACCAGACCTGAGTTTACTGGACCTCTACCAAAACCAACCTGGTTGTGGATGTTTTGGATGTCATCTGGATGGCAGACTAGAACGTGCCGGTGAATCAGTTCTCCCCGGTAATGCTTCCTCTCCTGCAGGTTCCGGATTAGCGGCAGCGGAGCCTCGTAGTCCTCATAAACCCGGGTTCTCCTCCGGGGAGGTCGGAACTCCGCCTGCATTCGCTCTGTCGTGCCTTGTAACCAGTGATGATCGCAGTTTAATCCAGAAAGAAGTTTAGCCGGTTAGGTCTTACCGCGCTGATACAATGTCACGGAATTGGTGTCCGAGTGGAAACATAAGTATGTCAACAGTTCCTACACGAGTGTCGCACACAGAGGAAAAATAATATTTTTCTTATTGTAAAAATTTAACCAAACCAGTTGCATAGCCCCTTAACAGGTAAATTAAACACAAGATGAGCTAAAATATCTTATTATGAAAAACATAGTAATACATTTATAGATATTTTTTGTAAAATATGGTGGTTGAGAAAAATGTTTTTCTTTACAGAAAAAGTGTCCCTGAGCAAGGATATTTTGTATAGCTTCAATGTCCTTCAACATATTGTCTGTTGTTTTTCTTTTCTTAAAAAAAATCAGTTGCATCAGTGAAAAGACACATTTTGTTGAAATGTATAACCTTTTGCCACACAATGAAAACTGTTGATGTGAGGGGAGCCCAAGTTTGAACAAAACACCTAGAGCTGTTTTTTACTCCCCAACATTTTCAAAAGAAACCCATTTATAATGAAAATCTGCTAAGTGTGGGAACATTACACAAAATTACAAAACCCCACATAAAACCCAAGAAGTAAACACTGATCAACACCAATAATAAATATCTCGGAGTAACATGTTTATACATGATGGAGACTCCCTTCACATGTCTGCATGCCTAGAACCTTCCATGCTGTCTGCACTTGTTTATCAGTGGTTTAAAGTAAAAAGATAAACTGGTTAATGGAAAGGTGACACTGGTTTAACTAGTGGACGTCGATTCCTCCTCTCTGTCTCGCTCTTTCCTGGCCTCCTGTCTGTCCACCATGTAATACTGGTGTTTCTGGAGGTGCTGGATTAGTGTGGTGTACTTGGACACCCTCCTCATCCTCGGCAGGATGAAGCTGCGGGTAAACTCTTCTCGGCTCAGAAGGCTCTGACCCTCCACCTCCAGGACACTGTTCAGAAACTGAAGACAGAAGGTGAAGCAGTTGTGCTCATCCTCATGGAACCTGAAACACAAAAACAGGTGGGTTAGAGAGGAAGATAGGTGGGTCAAAGACATGGGCGGCGCTTGATGGGGGGACATCAGTTGCCATGGCCACATTTAGACAGGAATTGGCTGCCCTTGTGGCCTCTCCAACCAGGTGATTTGTTGTTCCCATTTGTATATCGTCTCCAGAATAAGCAGTTCCCCTCTAAAACACAAGGTGGCAGTAGTGATACTCTAAGGTTTCTGTCCAAACTAATTTAGTTTCACAACTGACCATCTGTTCTTTGGAAAGATTTGCAGTCATGTTTAAATAATAACTTTCATCATCACCAGTTTCTTTTTGTACAGATGACTTCATCTTTGGTCTGTTATTAAATGACAGAGTTCAGGAACTCTGAATCGATGCCATTTTTTTCCTGGCAAAAAGTTTTTTTTCACAAGGTCAAAGTGCAGAAATGTTATCTCACATATGATACACTAATTCTAAACTCTTACCTGCATAACTTCATGTTTTGTTTTGTTTTTCTTCTGTATGCTTGTTACATTGCTTGTTCTTTAATATGTCATATTTGTTCTGATGAGTTAGCTTATTGCTACAGTGAAGTCTGATGTTGGCATGTTTTGACAATTTAAAAAATACTAATTTGACATTTTAATTGTTAGGATGATCAACATAAATTGTCCTCAAAGGTACAGCAGTTATTTTTTTACATAATCATACCAACATTAAAGATAATACAGAATTCCTGCCTTTTTCAGAACAAACTTTTGTGTTTTATGGGGGAGTCGAGTCACCTAGATAGTGGGGACAGTGAATTGGAATGCAGGAGTTTGTCCTTAATATGAACAGTCACTGGTTTAAACCCCAGCTCTGTTCTTCTCAGTCATTGAGTCCTCGGGTGAGAAACTTCACCATCATCACCTTCTGACGGTGGTCAGAAGCCTTCTGTCAGCGTGTCCCACCATCAATGTGTGAATGAGTGCATGAACAGGAAAGTTCTTGTGAGTGAAGCTACAGTCAGTAGCTAAAACTGAAGCTAACATGATACATAAACACTGGGATTATGATTTGGAGCAATAGCACTCAACAATGGTGTTAGGTGAGCACGTCACAGAGACTAGTGTGTGGAAAAACCAATAGATAAGATGATCCTCCCAGAACTCAAAACCCCAAAGAACAAAAACTGGTAGATCCTTTAATTTAGACAGTGTGTAAAGGTGAGTGTATATGTATTAGCAAAGACATTAGGGAAATCTAGTTTTTGATTTACTTGGAAAATATGGATGTTTTGCTTGTTCATTTTCCAGTTTGTAAGGTGAAGATTGACTCTGAACTAGTTCCGGGGCCTATCTGTGTTCAGTCACCTCTCTGTGGACATTGGTTCCTGCCTGGACACCTCCATGAACATTAACTGGTTCCATGACCACTCAAAGAGGATGATAGGTGGGTCAGAGTGGAAGAAGAGGAAGTCAGGGAGATCTACAGGTAGTGCAGATGTGTTAGGAGGGTTAGGGGGACGTACTTGTGCCACACAGGGTCCCATGTTTGTCCCTCAGAAAATCGCTCTAGATATTGGTCCCACTGAGCCAGCAGGTGGAACATATCGGACCGGACCAGGGGGACGCTGACACAGAGGGCCCATCCGCTCTGATCTCGCCTCACACCCTCCTGAGTGTAGTTATAAACCACACCTATATATAAAAACAGGTGAGACAGAATTAGGTGAGACTCAGACTGGTGGCATCACCAGGATGACCTGCAGGACTCCTCACCTGGACCCTGATTTTCATACCTTTAGTGTTGGAGATTCCTGTGTGCAGATCTGATGTCCCACTGAAGTCTCTGACAAACAGAGAAGAACACACTGTTTAGTTTGATGTCAGACCAGATCATACTTGCTCCAAACTGGTTTGCAAGCTGCCCTCCATGCGCTGCAGGTATAGGCAGGCAGAGGTTCTGTTCCAAGATGTAATGTTTTCAGGTAAAAAGTCCAAGTTTCCTAACAGCAGGTAATTCTCTCTTTTTTTAATGGCAGTTAATATGAAAGCTTATCACTCTCCAGTACCTTGACGCCCCAAACTAGACTCAGTGGTACAAACTGGTTTCTAACAGGTGTTGAGCAGGAAGTTGGTTGAATGAACCCTGTGACTGAAGGCTGATCTAAGGGTACCTGTGCAGGAGTGCTCTGATGTTACCTGTCCTGGTTGTTGTGTGCAGGAGCAACCAGCAGGCAGCAGGAGGTTTTGTGTCCATCTGTGAAGGGGGAGGGCAGGGTCACCGGCGCCTCCTGCAGTCTGCGGCCCTTCAGCTCCTCTCCGCAGCTCGGACACACCTCAGGAACAGAGAAGCAGAAGATCTCCTTCTGACAGTGGGTCAGGTGGATGACGCTCTGCTCCATCTCCTCGCCAGCTCCTCCGTCAGTCTGTCTGACTACAGTTCCTCCTCCTTTCTTAAGTTTCCTCTCTCCTCCTCCTGTTGTGGTTGCCTGGATACAGCCTATTAGACAACATCACACACCCTGACTGCAGCCTATCAGCTGCTCTGCTGTGGTCATGTGACCTTGTTTCACCTGGAGCCAAGTCTGTCTGAACAGGTGACCTCTGGACTGTGTGTGCAGTGTTGTCATGGAAACGGTGGCAGGCAGGAACTGTTAAAAAAAAGTCTGTTTGATGTTAGAAACACACTGTTTTTTTATGTTTTCTGATCCAGACAATGAGAGAAACTCTGACATAAAACCTAAACTTTAGAAAGCAAAGATGTGTAAGTTTTTAGGAACTCCTGATTTGCTCATGTTGATTTGTTTTTCCGGCTCACCTGTCAGAGATCTGATCAGTGAGATCAGTTGAGCCAGGCAGAGATAGACCCTGGGATCACATATCACTCTTTCCTCCTCAGTCTTTCATCATCTCAGATTGTAATGTTCGAGCAACAGATAAACCACCACACCTGAACAGGCACCCTGGAGGAACCCAGAGCAAACAGCCGGAGATTTGATTCACGGGTGGTTCAGATTCATCTGAAACAGAAACCAAGGCTTTTGAACATGGAAACTCCAGGAATACTGATTAGTAATGCCAAAACGGAATAGGTGAAAGTCAGCCAGGAGAGAGAGGAAATAAACATCTGATCTCTAACCAACACGATGACAGGAACAGTAGCCAACAGATCAGGTCCAAACCACAGTCCAACTGCTTAAAAATTAAACTAAGATCATTATTATTTTAACAGAAAGTAGCTAAAACTGACCAACTTGTTGTAGGTCAATTTTCATATAATCAAATTAGTCTTCTGTTATCTCACATCATTGAACAAAATGAACCTGTAGGACTTCAACTGGATCATGGTCCATATTCACTAAGAATACTGGGACTAAAGTAGCTTTCAATGAAGGTTTTAAGAAAATCCTACAATTGGAGAAATTTTAAGAACTTTCCCGTTATTTACCTTTCAATAAATTTACCTCCAGCTGCAGGTGCTGTTCCTCTGTTCAGTTCAGATTTCTCTACCTGTTTTTTTTCCTTTAATTTTATTCTTGTTTTGCGCGACTTTATCAAGTCTATCGTAGTAGAATACTGACAAGTTAGTCTAAATTATTATCAAATAAACCAGCATGAAAATAAAACCTACAAAACGCAAATTTGGAATAATGATAAGGATGGAAATAATTGGTTCAATTTTCTATTTTTGGTGCTTTGAGACAATTTTTAACATAAAATTTCATTATCATTCCTCACCCAGTTTAGATTATGTAAGTGTTTAATTCTGTCCATTAATTCTAGGAGCAGATTCGTGTTTTTGTTTCTTGTATCAACCAATCACAGCTCTAATTAGAGGGCAGCGTCACACCTATTAACAGGGGTCACCACGCATCCTTTTTAAGGTTGGACCGGTCGTTTCTTGTCCCAGAATCAACCTCAAAAACTATCTATGAAGTTAAAACTCCTTAGGCTAAGTTAAAGTCGGAAGCCTTCTGGGAGACCCTGAAAATACTCGAGAAGAAGTTCCAGAGCCTGATTAAAGTTACGCGGAGCGCCATTGTTCTCTGCTGCTGGAACTTTTCTGCTAGTTCTGCTGTTTTCAACCGGAGCTCTTGGAGAGGAACACCAGTAGGACACTTCCGGCAGCTGAGCGCACTCTGCGACGAAGATGAGTACCAAACAGGTGACCTGCAGGTAAGGGCGCGCTCTGACTGTGTTTTTGTCTCTCACCCTTTTTCACCCCTTCCGCTGCTATCTTTCCACGCATCTTTTTAGCGCTAATGTTTTTAGCTGCTAGCTGCGCTGGGTAAGCTCACCTGTGTGAGCATGCGCTGCTAATCATCTGATCGACTCATCGATCAATTGTTTACCATTTAAATTATTACTTAGGGCAGAGCACGCTCCCATCACATTTTGTGCCAGAATGGGTCTTCGGTCCTGGTTGCCATCCAGCTGCAAGAGCTGTCCGAACCCATTGGGTCATGCTGACGTCATCACCATTCACAGAGGTCGAGGTGTTATCCCTGATCAGAACCATGAAGTTCTTAGTCCAGTTTAACGCATTCTCCTTATGTGGATGAAAGGGTGCATGTTAAGATAAGGTTAACTCTGGCTTTGTTGCCATGGTTACTGCTGTAATCCTGCCCTGGTGCTTTAGAGCATGTGCAGTGTTCTGGTGAACTGGACCTAATTTGATCCTGATGGAACCTGGAGAAAAGATCAGTGAAGATTCAGTTCAGTTTTTTATTTTTTATAATAGTACCAATTCACAGCGCATGTCATCTTAAGGTACTTTAATTCAATCAGATCATCCAGTCAGAATTGTTAAAAGTAAATGACTTTACAGGATTCGCTCCTCTCGGATGAGCTTGTGTTGACAATAGATATTTGCTTGCGGTATTCCTAAACTCAGGTGAATGCCAGATGAGTCCTACATCCAGGTATGCTGTGTTTCAGGTACTTCCTCCATGGTGTCTGCAGAGAAGGCAGCCAGTGTATGTTCTCTCATGACGTGAACAACAGCAAACCTTCAACCATCTGCAAGTACTACCAGAGAGGAACGTGTGCCTACGGAGAGCGCTGCAGGTGAGGCCCAACTCTGATGCTGTAACCAATCTGCTTTACAGGTTTAGCATTTTAGCCTGACAGCTAATTAAAACACCTTTCTTTTTGCAGATATGATCACGTGAAACATTCTAGAGGAGGGGGTGGAGCTTCAGAGGGCCAGTCAGGTGTAGGCAGAGGGGTCAGAGGTGAAGGAAGGAAGCCGGTGGTCCTAAGGGACAGAGGTAATAAACACAGTATGAAGGACGTGTTGCGGCTCACTGCTATGGGAGGGGCTTGGATCCACAGGTTACTACAGGAAGCTGCTGTAACAACTGACTGATGAAGCAGCCACACCTGGAGGTTCAGTGTCCTGCTCCAGGTTTATTCTCAGGATGTGTAAGGGAGCTCTTATTGCTGCGCCATGTAACAAAATAATTTGAATTCATAATAAAAATTTAGTATAATTTCATTATGGCAGGCGTTTATCCACTGGAATAAATGTACTCTTCCCTCTTGGTTTATTTGAACATCAACAATCTTGATTACATTTGATCAAATGGTTAAAGACATTTCCGGGTTACAGTTCAGTCTTATTAATGTTTCCTGAAGGAAAAACCTCAAATATAAAATCAGAACAGTAAAATCGTAAGGACCTGCTCCTAAGTTCTAAGTGTGTCATGCGACTGCATCATGATCCGAGTGTGGTGGCTGTTTGTTTCCCTACCGTTTCCCAGGGGAACCTTGTACCTGTCAGAACCTTTCAGTCCAGTTCCACTAACAGAACCATCTCTCCTCTTCAGCTTTGGGCAGTGACCGTGCGTTTGGAGGCCCGTCGGACAGGCTAGCACCGGTAGCACCAGAGGGAGCGGCTGCACCGCACTCTTATCGGGATGCTATAAGAACCGGCTTGGATGGCTCCGTTTCAGAACCAGGTTTGCCCTCAACACAGCAGTTTGATTGGCCGATGTTCTTATTAAGATGTGCTAACTTCCTGTTTACCTGTGCTCCTTGCAGTGCCTAACACTATGGGCGGGGCCTATCAACTCTGTCCCTATGCCTCTGCCGGACACTGTTACTATGGAGACAGCTGCCCGTATCTCCACGGTGACCTGTGTGAGGTGTGCAGGCTGCAAGTGCTCCACCCCCATGATGCTGAACAGAGGAGAGCTCATGAGAAGGTATGTCTGCAGGATTAAGTTCTGCAGCCCAGAGCGGTTCAGAACCTAACACTGGGTTTCTGTGTCCAGATGTGCATGCTGGCGTTTGAGGCTGACATGGAGAAGGCGTTTGCAGCTCAGCTTAGCCAGGACAAGGTGGGTGTGATGAGGCTCTGAGCAGGTTACCATACATATGTACTAACAGACGCTCTGCTGCAGGTGTGCTCTATCTGTATGGAGGTGGTGGTCCAGAAGGCCGTCCCGTCGGAGCGAAGGTTCGGGATCCTGTCCTCCTGCTGCCACACCTTCTGCCTCAACTGTATCAGGCAGTGGCGCGGAACCAGGAACTTCTGCAACAAGATCATCAAGTTAGTTGAACTGGCATAGACAAGAATACATGGACACCTCGGTGAGTGGGTTGACGCTGAGACGTCGCCGCATATTCGCCATATTTGTGGAGACAACGGTGCGCTGTTAACTACAACAAATCACTACTTTTATAAATAAACAACACTTGAATGGAGACTTGCGTTAACCTAGGGCTGGACGAAATGTCCCAAATTTTTATCATGATGCATTTCTAAATAAACTTATGTAATTTTGATTCATTTTTGGGAATTTGGAGAAAAGAAAGATCAATGAGAGTCGTGGAAGCAAAACAGTGCAAAAAAAACAACAATGATTTTTATTTTTATTTATTGGATTTTAATTCTTACCTGTTGAAGTTCATTCTGATTTGGTTTAGTCGCACACATACGAGGCATTTTTCCTGATTTTTGACTCCACAAATATGGCTGCGTTGTGGTTATGCTGATCAGCGTTCAATGAGGCGTCCATGTATTCATATCTATGGGGGCTGGGAGTAGAAACTTAGATCTGAGACCCAACTTACAAACAAACAGGAGAATAACCACCAGCAGCCTTCTCTCTCTTATGTATAGAAATAAGAAGGGCTGCAGACTTGTTCATGTTGCTCTGGTTTCATCCTGCAGGGTTCTGTTTAGCATCTCTGGTTGTTTGGACTGTTGACCTTATGTTATTGGAGAACCAAAGTCCAGTTCCTTGTTTGTAAACAAAAATATTGCCATTAAAATTGATTGTTATTATAAAACATAAAGATATTTCTGCAGGAAGAAAAAGTTCTGTTGAGGTTCTCAATTCAGTTTATTTATATAGCTCCATTTCACAACACGTCATCTCAAGGCACTTCACAGAGACAGTTCTTCTTCGTGGGTTCTGTCAGGTGGCCTCAGGGTGTCCTCCTTGTGTCTCAGGTCATGTCCAGAATGCCGGATCATCTCTGAGTTTGTCATCCCATCCATTTACTGGGTGGAGGATCAGGAGGAGAAGGATCACCTGATCGAGCTCTTTAAGTCAGGTGTCAGGTAGGTTTCTGAACCAACCCCCTGCTTTCAGCCAATCAGAACGCTGCTCTGATTCTCCCCTTTGTCTGCAGAAAGAAAGCCTGTAAGTACTTTGATCAGGGCCGCGGATCGTGTCCCTTTGGAGGAAACTGTCTGTATCTCCATGCTTTCCCTGATGGAAGACTTGCGGAACCAGACCGACCTCGGAAACAGCTAAGCTCCGAGGGAAACGTCCGGGTCAGAACCTGCTAGATGTTGGATGGATGTTTTCCATGAGCTGCATCTGTTTGTGGTTTCTGACCCAGTTTTCCGTCTTTAGTTCATGAACAGCGTCCGTCTATGGGACTTCATCGAGGAACGAGAACAGCGTTCGGCCCCGCCCCTGCCGACCCTGGATGATGACATCACAGAGCTGCGAGAGCTCTTCATGCAGATGTCCGGCCCGAGCGAGCAGGAAGCCGAGGCCCCGCCCGACCCAGGGGAGTAAAAACCTGGTGGCATCCTGCTGTCTCCATGGTAATCGGGGACAGAGCCATGCAGCCATGTTTGTTCCTGATGAAAGCTCACGACCTCTGTGCAGGTCTGAGACTGGACAGTCTATGTAACTTATGACGTATGAAGTAAAAACGGAGACCATTTAAAGATGAAGATGCTCTGAATTTATTTACACACCTGAGCTTCACACACACACCACCTCATGCCGTGTCATATTGTGAGGACTTTGCTTTGATTCTCATTAACTTCCATTGCTTTTCATTCCTATTCCACCCTTAGGCCTTACTAAAAATGACCAGTACATAGC
This sequence comes from Jordanella pulchra, assembly GCA_034780135.1. Lineage (NCBI taxonomy): Eukaryota > Metazoa > Chordata > Actinopteri > Cyprinodontiformes > Cyprinodontidae > Jordanella > Jordanella pulchra. The sequence continues at coordinate 4,636 of JAUZNJ010043296.1, read as the reverse complement.
TAACCCTGACCTAGAGCTAATTCACTCTTTAGTCCTCAAAGTAATTTGAGTGAGGACGTCTCAAATGGTCCTCGCTCAGCAGTATGCACTGGAGCGGACACACATGGCCTGCGTCCCATTTCCCTCCAACCTAGGAAGTCTGACTGATGTGATCTCTGAGGTGTCTGTATTCCCCTTCCCTGCCTGTCTGAGGGTAAGAAAACACAGTGGATCATTGCTGGTATTTGGCTATTGTTGCAATCATAGCAATAAAAACAATGTTCTATGAAGTATTCTGTGCAGATACATGTCATTAAAACATCTTGTCTTATCTACAGTGATAAAGAATTAGATGAACAACTAACTTAATGACACATAAAAACAAAGAACTGCTCCAGACGGTCAAACTAGGACGCCATCTTGAATGCAGAGGTATAGTTTGTTGTGTTCCAGGTTTTTGAGGAGCGTTCCAGTTGAAACTTCATACTTGAAGGAAACTCTGACCTATTAAGTAAAAATCGTATTCAGACCGTTTTAAAATGTCACGTTTATTGTCATATACACAGTCCAGAAACATGTTTCTCTGGTTTCTACAATCCTTCATTTGAACTGTGCTCTGAATGCCAAACAAAAGTCATGATATAAATAAAAAGAGCTGATAGAACATCCAATGGCATGCCTTCATACAAAATACATTCTGCAAATGTGCTAAAATCAGGTGCTAACAATGAGCAGAAGATGACGTACAAAATAACATTCAACAGTGATCAATGGGGTGAGTTGTACCACAGATCAATACATTAATGTAACAATGTGTGAGGAACTGTAAATGTATAGATATCACCAAACCATTGGTGTGTAATGGTGCGAGTCTTTGGAAACAGGAGAATTAGGAGGAAATGTTTCCTGACCCAGGACGATGACTAGTTTATCAGCTGATCAGACTCCATAGAGCGTTGTTTATTGGATCCATAAGCTGAATGGGGTTCAGTATTGCAGAGACCAACCAGCCAGACCCACGATGTCCCTGTTCATCACAGCAGTTAAAGATCAAAAGGTCAGTTCGCATAACTCTGATGTAGAAAACATGATACCTGGCTGCACACAGGTTCTAAATGAACACAAATAAGAATAAACATAGTAAATTTAAAATATATTCATGAATTATCTTCAATATGGACAAAAAGTGGGTAGACATCTAAATATAATAGCTGTAACCTCCTTTTTTGCCTAAATTAAATTTTATATTCTGCTCTCCTACATTTGTAGTTTTTTATTATTAACTATTATTAATTACTGCTGTTACCCACTTGAGTTCCTGTTGGCTCTTACCAGCACTATCATCCACAGGTATTACACATAATCAACAATTAACTGACTGTCTACCTCAAGCCACTTTGAGGAAGAAAATAACTGATTAAGCTCCACGCTGCCTGGATGTCCGCGATAATCTGATCAGTCCACATCACACTCTGAAAGTGTCATTAATAGTATAGCACTTTATTTACTGTAGCTAACAAACATTTTTATTAGACTTTCCACCTCATAGACCAACATCTCGAGTAAACCATACTTTTTTTCAGCTCTCTTTACTGCAGTTGCCATTGGTAATTATTAAATAACATTGATCAGCTGGCCTATTTATTTATTTATTTATTATACAATGACATTCATGCAGGGATTTATGGTTAAATATAGGTTGGGCTGAACATGAGGTGAAGCCTTGGATGTGCAGCTATGATCCATAAATGAAAATTGCTTTGTTTTGTGCATGCACATGGTTTTATAAATCAGGATTTTTCTTTTTAGCTTACTCCATTTTCAGGTGTTTGGTGTACATACACTTTAAGTATGGATTTTACGCACTGGTTTATAAATAAGACCCCAGGTCCTGCATTTGACACTTCTGTCCCTCTGGTCTGAGGGGAGAACTCAGGTTTGGGGTGAGATCAGTCGTCTCTTACCCCTGGATTTATAGATGCTCTCAAGACTGCAGCTGTAGAGGTTTCAGAGCATCTTCTGAGAAACACCTGACTTCCTCGACCTACTCATCTGCAACAGCCTTTGGTCATCAGAAAAACAGATCAGAACTACAGAATAGTAAAAGAACCAAGAGACTTCTGGATCCTTCATGAGGGCCAGCGTGGGAGCTTAGAGTAGAATCTCCTTCATCGGAACAATTTAAAGACTCCAGGGAGACTTGGAGCCCACCTAAGAAGGTAGATTGTTTGAAAGATGTCTGGGCTTCTTGACCCAGGCATCAGGATAAAGGTGATCCAGAGGGGGCAGGTTAGACAAAGTTCTGCTAGTTTACCGTAGAGCTCTGAACATATTCCTGAAGAAAACGTCCAGTTCTGTTTATGGCAGGATAAAGGTCCCTGTCGGGCTGCAGGGATTCCAACCTATTGGTTCCCAAAGGTCCAATCAGATCACAGGAACCAAAAAACGTTTCAGCAGTAATATTCTACATTTCGTCTTTCCACAGAAACATAGAACATCAGACCAGGATGCACTGATGGAGAAGAAACCCAGACTTGACTGGATTCATTCTTTGTGAGTCCCTTCTTATGAGAGAGTAGGACCTGTTTCTACTGTCGGAGGAGCAGATTAGTGTCTTCCTTGTAAAGGTTCTGTCCAGTGTTAACTGGAACCATGGGAGGTATCTCCATCCTGGTTGGACTAGGTCTGAGAAATCGTGTGGTACCTTCAGGAATGTGTTTGTAAATAAGGTTTCTGCTCTCTGGCTTCCTGTCTTCTGTGATTACTGTAATCCAGTCAGAGAACCTTAACTCCTCACCGCTGAGAGTCAGACAGGAACAGGTGGCAGCGTCTCCTCCTCCTCTTCTTCCTCCTCCTCCTCCTGTTTCTCCTCACAGTCACTCTCTCCCTAATCAGTGCGGCTGCTTTTCCCTCTCCTGCTTGTTGGGATGAAGTTCAGCAAACCGTCTCACTCAGTGTTGGGCTAACAGAACCCAAAGCTCCGTCTGCCAGGCTCCAGAGCAGAGTGGGGTTCAGAAGGAAGGAGGGAACCACAAGTAGCTGCAGTGGGAATAATGGGAGCTTCTTATGGAAAGAAGGTGAGTGTGGGCTGTTCTGGGATCTCTAAGACAGTTTTGTGTGTTTGCTATAAAACCTGTTCAACACTAAAGCTGGTGAGTGATTCTGGTTTAAACAAATATTTACAGCCCACAGAACCTGAAGAAATGCTGAACTTTGGCTCTGCAGGTGGAGCTTGAAAGAGAGCAGGAATCTGATTAATAATCCGCCAGTTTCGGCTGTTTACAGGATCAGGAATCTGTGAGGCAGCCTGCTTGAACGGAGCTTATAATCAGGTTATTTCTGCATGAAATCCCCTCCACCCAGACTGAAAGGAACACGGTTCTTTCCAGTTCTAGTTCCCAGGTCACTCTGTCTCAGTAGACAGAGGTTTGTTATTAAAAGTTGATGTATGGAGGCCTGGAGGGCCAAAGCATTAATCAGGAGGGTTAAGGGTGGAAAAAGGGCTACATTTTCTATTATTCTTAGTAACATATAAGGTAGAATTTGAGCCTGAACATCTCCAGAGAGATTTGTTCAAAGCTCTTACCATACTTCATTAATGTGACAGGTTTAAGATGTCCGCATCATTCTGCTCTAGACTTCATGAGCGCTCTGCTGCAGAACATGCCAGCTCTCCTGTTCTAGAGCTCCTTTGTTTATTATTCAGGTTGATCATGTCCTCCAGAAAACATCTCTACTACCAAGTCATATCCTCCCTGCAGGACATATGGGAGATTGAGCTGAAAGGTTCCTGGTCTGACATTCTGTCAGAGAACCAGGTGGTTCTGAGGTTCCACACGGTGGAATCAGATCAATCCTTGCAGCAGGACTTGATCCGCTCTGACATCAGGGTGAGTTCAGTAGCGAAAGCATCTGTATAGAAAGGTGGTCAGTTTGTCTTCTAACAGTCTGAACCAGCAACAGCAAAACCACAGAGAACCACTGCTCCATCCAGCAGCTCTCGGTTATCAGAAGGAGCTTAGAACCGGACGCTAGGAAGATCTGATTCCCATTGTAATAAAAATTTAGGAACCTCTAGTAAGGCATGAAGTCTGAGTCCTTCTGAAACAATTCGATGTAATGGTTATAGCAGTAAAATTAAGATTAGATTAAAAAACCTCGGCTTAGTTTAACTGGGTCTGGTGTCTTAAGCGGAGTAAAAGACGAAAGGAAATTCCTGGATAGCCTTTAGGATTTCTGCTCCTATCAGAAACACGAGCATGACCAAATATCTGAGGTATGAGGAGTCACGCACCTGTCCAACAGGGTGTAGTTGTTTCCATGGGAACAAACAGCTGACAGGAGTACAGACAGAGGTGAAGCAGCTGCAGCCCCAGATCACATGGACTCCTCTAGATATTTTTAGGTCAGTGTTCCCATCAGCTGCTGGAATGTTCCAGAGAAGGGGATCAACAAGCGGGAATAACAGACTGAGTGCTTTAAACGGCAGCTCCTCCCACTCAATTAGTTACAGGTGGCTGCAGGTGTATATAGGTGGTGTGTATATGTAGCTACAGGTGGCACATAGGATACAGATGGTGTAAACCAGGCATGTCCAACCTCGGTCCTGGAGGGCCGCAGTCCTGCAGGTTTTAGAGGTTTTCCTGCTTCAGCACAG
>JAUZNJ010043285.1:0-33247 GCA_034780135.1 Jordanella pulchra | reverse complement strand
TCAGAAGCAAGATCCGGGGCTCTTGAGGAAACATTCGGGGCTGTAGCCCAAGTAGCCACCCCCTAGATCCGCCTCTGATCTCCATCATTATTAAAAGTAAAAAAGAAAAAAAATCATTTCAATAATACTTACTTAAGCCCAAAGGGAAATGTTTTTTTTTTTTTGTATTTGAAACTGCATTTTGAATTTTCTCAGGTTATCTTTGTCTAATAACATTTCTCTTCTGAGTTTAATTATTTTTTTTGGGTGAAAAAAAAGGTAAAGAAATCCCTATATGCCTGGAAAATGCATATTTATTGCATTCTGGATGTTTTTTTCTCTTCTTTATAAAAGCCTCATGTAACATTTGATTGGTTTATAATCAATATCAGTGTAACCTTTACTGATTAAATAACATTTCTATCTTTATTGGTATGTCTTACAAAGTGAAAATGTTACTGATTTTGTTGATTAATTTCATATAAAGAAAAAAAATATTTTAAATTTTTTTGCTATCTGGTATTGGATTTTAAAGGGTATAAACACTCCTTGCAATATCCATCTGTATTAAAATGTATTAATCCCTCATCGTTGTCCTTTTAGTAGGCTGTCTGGTAATAGATATTTTATCTTCAGCCTTTCAAATTCTACTTCTTGTTTTTGAGTTATCATAATCTAAAATGTATACTGAAGCTCCTCAACAGCTATGAAGAACTACAAGAATGGATTTGAATGAAACGATTGTTAACTATCACATACAGAACTGCCTTTGTATTGCTACAATAGAAATTTAGTAAACTGTATTTTTAGTAAATGGCAGGTGGAATAAACTAATGCAAAAATGCATTATAAACGGCACAAATATTTTAAAAGACTGACACACCACAGACAACATCACATATAACATATAATATATGCAATGTGAATGTGTAGGCAGTGTTCAGGTAGGACTATGATTATTGCACATTTTCATTGCATGTTCTGTTTATCAGGATTGGATAGAGACTAGCTCCGGCTCTGGGCAATCCTGATATTTCCTGCTCAATCTAAAACTTCTACAGCATCGGTCCAGATTAAGTGCCTTTCTCTTGTTTTGCATGTTTTTAGTAAAACCTAAATTCATGTATAAAGTATTTAATAAATATGAGTTCATCAATTTTGTATGTTGAAATAAGTCTTCTAGGATTTGTCTTTATGTGCAAAAATGCAGGTGAATGCATTTAACTTTACCAAAAACTATAATCTCACTTCCAGCATCTGACTGACCCAATCACAGGAACCTGTATACAGACAAAGCTTTTTATTTTCTGTCAGCCTTGACAGAGGTGTGCTCTAGAATCCTTCACTGTTAATAAACCTGCCCTTTTCCATATAATGACCCATCTCTCTGCCTGCATGAGCGCAGGGTGATCCTTTAACCTTTCGTCTGTAAGAGGCATCCCTGCTACAGCTCTTTGTATCGCTTCATCTATCATTCCACCCTGTCTACATCACAAATCAGCTTGCTGGGCCTATTCTCATTTCCCATTTTTTTATATTAAATTTTTTTTGGACAGTGAGGTCTTGAAATTGTTTCTTGCCAAGTAATAGAAAAAACTTTATGGTGCTACATTCTGCAACTTCTACCAGACATTTGATTGATTTATAAAAAGGATATGGCAGAATTTACAGCAGAAAAAAAATGGCAATATTTAAGAGCTAAAAGTGTTAACACTAATCGTGAAAATTGATTGCAGATCCCTCCCTAGAAAACCTGCATCCTGGTTGTGTTTGTTAAAATGGAATCAAATAGACCTCTCTACCTCAATAAATTAGAAATCAATCAAGCATTTAGTTTCAGTTTTAAAATTTAAAAAGTAAAACCCATGTCTTCATTGGGTAGAGAAAAAAAAACAAAACAAAATTTTAAGTAAATCTACTTCTGTTTTTACTCTAGCAGTACATATATCCTAGTGTAAGAAAAAAATTTTTAAAAAAAGGAATATTTGCTTACAGTTACTTAAAAAGTATTAAATCTGCATTCTGAAAAGTTTGTTTTAATATGTCAAAGTCTTTGGTGGTTCTAACTTTGAGACCCATTCCATGTAGAGGAACACTTTCACAGATATATTGCAGCTCATCTTTTAACATACAAATCTCAAATGTCCTGTGAGCCTCTTCACTTAACCCTTAGCTTTTGTTCTTTGGCTGTCACTGCACATTCTTTTAATAACCCACTTGTGAAGCAGAGACAACACCAGAAGCCGCTTATCTGGGCAAAAGAGAAACAGGACAGCCCTGTTACTTAGTGTCCAAAGTTCTCTTTTCAGATGATTTTGAAATCAACTTTTCATTTGCAAGATTAAAGTCCCCAAGTCTGAAGGAAGAGTGGTGAGGTACAGAATTCAAGTTCCTTGAATCACTATTTGGAAACTTCACAATGAGGGACGACTTAAGAAGCCATGCCTTGACTCAGTTCACCGATCTTCCAGCAAATGTTTGATTACGTAATCTATGATAAACCTTCTAGAGGAGATACTTTTAATTTACAGCAGAATACTACCTCAACATACTAGCCTGACCCAAAGGAAAATGTTGTCAAAAAGGAGGATGAGGGACAACATATCTAACAATGCATACTAGCTAGCTACTGTTATTGCAATAGCCATTGTGTTCCTAAAATAGCAACGCTGCAAAGACCACCTCCCTGCTCTGGTGTGTTGATTTAGTAATTTGTGCTAAAGGGGCCCAGATGAATTATAAATTCTTTTACTTTGCTAAAGTGCAGTTTCCTTAAGAGGATAATTTGGACTTTTCATTAGTTGTAAGATATTATTATTGTAGTGTAAAAATGATAGAGGCTTAAATATGCCACAGTGTGTAATGACTCTATGACAGCCATGTTTTCATATGAATATTGAAAACAAATTAACTTTCAATGCCAGTTTAATGATGGCACTTCTATAAATAGACAAATTACCTGCTTCTAGAAAAGACTGAGAAAAGATTAAAAAAATTTAAAACGTTGAATATTGTTATAAGACTGAAAAGTCTGTTTTGTGAGTCTGAGTAATATCTAAAATCCAGAATCACTTATTTTTAATCAAATATTCGCAATGTGCATAACATCCAGTTGCATCACATTCATTCTTTTGACTTTTTCAATTATACCTTTCTGCTCTTGTACTCCAAAATCCTGCTCTCGTATTTCTTTTTTTGTTTTTTTTACATAACCAATGATTTTGTGGGTGTGTTTTTGGTCTTACAAGATGCTTATCAGTTTTATTTATTGAAAACTCTTATTCGACTTATTGTAGATGTAACATATTTATGAAAAGTGCACTAAAGAAATCTGTAAAGATTTACCTAAAGGAGGTGGCTGCATTGTTCTAATGATGGATGTGAAAGTGCAGCACATATCTGGACCCCCACCTCACTGAGTTCTCCTCACTTTACAACTTAAAGCCTATTTAGGTATCGTTAGATAAAGTTGAGAAAAAATATTGTCTAAATAAATCCACTGCCCTCTGTGCATTTGTTTGGATAAAGTTTTGGGATGAGTAAGGGGAAGCAGAGGGAATAAATGATAAAAAGTAAAATCAGTCATTTTGGGGCACTGAGCACACATTCTGTGTTGTGGCCTCCACCTGGAAATGGACGGTAATATGGTGTTTAACAGTGTTTTTTACTCTTTTTATCTAAAATAACTTCTCAATAGTAATAGTTTGAAAGCAGTTGTAATATGTTGGATGAAAAGAATAAAACCTTAAGAACAAAAAAAGCAAACGACTAAATTTCCACCAACTAGTGTATATACTTAGAGCCACATTAAAAAGAGGAAACAAATTAAGTACAATTTGTCAAATACACAATTGTACAGAACTAGGGCTCATCTTATAGTGCTGTTAGAATAAAGTCAGACATTTGATGATTGTAGATCAAGTAACTGCATTGATAGGATTAAGATTAACACCTATTTAAAGGTGTAAACACGGTTGCACCATATTTCTATCCATATCAGACAAATACATCAATAACCCAACCCCAAAATACTGTCTTTCAGCAAATTGTCCCTCCTATTTAGACATATTTCCTAGTGAGAACAAAACAACAACCAACTCTGTAAATGCCCAGGTTATAATCAACTCAATATTTTCTGATAAATTGCCCAGATTTCACATTACTTCTGCATCTCTCATTCTTAAAAGTTTTCTTTGCCAAAGCTCCCAAATGTTTTTGAGCGAATGTAGTTCAGATCCCTGGTGTGTGCTGAGCTGACTCTGGTCTTATTACCGAGGTTTTGATAGAAAACATGTGAAATATCTTTATCCAGTTCATTTTTTTTTTCTTTAATATACTTTTCTGAGCTTGGAAATTTCTTATTCAAAGCTGCTCTGTGTGTTTACATTAGTAGAAGTCATTTGTCTTTGATGGAATATGCATAAAGGAAAGGGGTCCCTGATTGCAGGCAGGGTGCAGCAGAGATGATAGGCAAACTGTGCTTCCGGGCTCTTTTACTTGTGTTATTAAAAATAAATAAAATAAAAGATGCCAGTCTCTGAGAGTCTGAGAAAAGGTGCCGAAATGTTTTGTAAGCTCTAAAATTAGTTTTCTTCTGCTGAGCTGCTCGGCTCATATGTCAGTAAATCAGCTGACTTCCTATTGTTGGGATCGCAAGGATCAGAAGGCCAAGAGAAAGTTAATTGGTTGCTTGACTTTAGGGGCAGCATGACTCAATCCTGTGTATGATCCCTGCAGCGAGTTGTGAACTCCAGAGATGGAGGTCTTAGAAATTATTTTGGATTTTCCAACTCTGCCACCTGCTAAAATAAACCAACTATCAAAGAATTAATACTGCTTTGAAATGTCACAGTTTGCTATCAGCATTGTAAACTAGCAGCAGCCATGCAAGGTGTTCTATCAAGGGTGTATTAAATAACATGTCTCCATTGCTGTAAAACAATCCCGCAACTTCTCTGTTTGCTGTTTCATTTTTTTGTTTCAGTTGCTCTGCAGCTTCCAGAGGGCCTGCAGATGTTTGCCTGCACAATCGCCGACATAATTGAGAGGTAAGCTGGAGGAATAGAAATGGGTTTGGCTCTTTTTTTTTTTTTTCTTTTTTTTTTTTTTAGCTCGTGTTATTTCGGAATCAGTGTGTGAGCTGCAGGTGTAGAAGTCAAGCCAGCAGCATGTAACCTTAAACCGCTGCCGCCACTTGGTACTCATTAGCAGACTGAGAGCGTTATCGTAACTCTGCGCCTTTGACTCAATCAGGGGTTCAGCAGAAAATGAGACACGATTAAGCTGTTTTTGGACAGAGCAGATACCAGAGCTCCCATTGCTCTCAGTTGGAGAAGGGAAGAGTTATCATTCTTGTTAATTACATCCACGTCGCCTCTAATACATCAAACAGACTTTTTTTTGTATGTGAAAGAGTATTTTAGCTTTTAGATAAGACTGATATACTGTATCTCTGATAAGTATTCAAACCTATTTTACTTTTTCATGTTTTTTTATTTTTATTTGAACTTAATGTGTTCGACAAAAGCAAAGGTGTTTTTTTTAAGCGTAGTTCCGTTAAGCTGAATAAGTCAAACCATTTTTCTATAATCTTAGATCTAGAAGCTTGGATTATGACTTTGTTCAGTCTGCTTTACTCATAACATCAAAAGCAATCAGTTCTCTGTAGAAGTTACCTTTTTGGTATAAATGCAGCTTGTCTGGTAAAGTCCTGGTAAAGCTTTGTAAAAACAATCAGTAGCTTTGTTTGTCTAAATCGGTAAACAACTAGCATCAGAACTCAGGAATGCACTGATTAGGTGAGGAATAAAGTTGTGACAAGGTTTAAAGTGAAGTTTAATAATAAAGTGGTATCCTAGGCTTTAAACATCTTGTGGATCACAGATTAATCTTCCATCTTAATAAAGGAGGTGAGGTTTAGCATCACTAACCCATGATAATTTAGGCTGACTAAAGAGATTATTGGCTAGAATAAAGAAACAGCATAGGAGGGAGAATCTCTTAATGAGGAAATTGCTGAGACATTTTTCAAAAAAACATGAAACAGGGGTGGAGGTTCATCTTCCATCAGAACAGCGAGCTTTATACAAACAGTCAAAGCTACTATGAGTTTTTATCAAAGCCTGGTTATGTGTTACAGTGGCCTAGTCCAGGTCCTGACCCAAATCCAGATTAAAATGTGTCAACACTTAAAAAACATTGATTTTCACAGACAATTAACTATTTCTAAGAGAAAGGGGCAGGTGTCTGTCACAAGTTGGGATGTTTGTAAGCATGCCCCCAGAGTTAGATTGCCTTAATTGAGGTAAAATGATGATTCTACAAAGTACAGACTCATTAACTCATTATCCACACCACATCATTTAGTATTTATTTCTATTTCCAAAATACCTAGAAAACCATGTATCATTTTCCTTCCCCTTCATAAAAATGCAGTATTGTTGGTCTCAGCATAGAATCCAATGGAATATACTGAAGTTTCCAGTTATGTGAGGAAACACATAGGAAATGAATGCTTTGGCCAGGCGCTGTAATGGTTGTCCTTATTCACTCTGGTTTTGGCTGCTTTCCAGTAAATTAGATTTAGTTTTCTGGTGTTTTGTGTATAAAAAGACACATTCCAAAACACATTTGAGCAAGTGGGCCATAATGTCCTTAAAACAAGCATTTTTCTGTTTTATTCTCCCTCTGCTGCTGTTAGTCTCATTTTGCTTTCAGTTTGCCCCCTGTCTCCCCAGGCACAGTGCCTGTCATGTGTTCTTTTAAAGAAAATGGGTGCTATCATTAAACACTTGGAGTGGATTTCTCTCTGTGTTTAGTCAATAGAAACCTGATTACAAAATGGACAAGATGAACGATAGAGTGCTGAAAGCTGCCATAAACTTTTCAGGGCGAGTGGATATTTGATTTCATCCAGGAAGCTTAGATCACATCAGTTTGAGTGTGATAGTTTGTTCTTAATTATATGTGCTTTATATTATGATGCCTTAATGCACTCATTCAAAGTATAAATAGTAACCCTCACCCCACCTAAGTGTTGAACCATTTCGTTCTATCTTTACCTTTTTATTTGCCATCTTGTGTTCCACCATAATGCTGTTTATCTTTCAGCTCCTCTATGAGGTCTCTACTATTACGCTATCTCCAGGTCTTCTTACATTCAGTTCTGCTTCTTTAACACCAAAAAGATAGAGTGAACTTTTGATGATGGGTTCGGGTCTTATCAGCCCTGCTGCTATCAGCTGAGAGCTGCCAATATGTACTGTGGAGCTCTCAGACCGCCCATCTGTGCAGTCCACATTGACACTAGATGTTTGAACTGTCCATTATAGAAGACTGCTAAATCAGCCACATCTCTTCTAATGAGAGCAATTAGCTGACACTAATTGCTTTTCTGACTTATTTTATAGCTTGTCTTTTATCATTTCTCTCCCAATATCTTTTACCTTCACTTCACCATCTGGACATTTACTCCCCCAAACTGCAAAAGACTCTGTTGTATTACTGATGCATGATTTGATTTCTTAATAAACCTTCAAACTTGAACAAAGTAAACAGACTCTAACATTGGTGGATACAATTAATCAGATTAATCGTGCTAGGTTGTTTGAAATCTTTTGAGTAACATCTGCTGAACACCAACTGTTTAGTGCTTAAAGAGTATGTTATTACATGTAGAGTGATATACAAAAATGTAAGCATCAGGAAGATATTGGAACAATTAAAAAGCCTGGTTCATCAGCAGGGAATATCACAGATTCCCTAATAAAATGAAACATTTGCACTGCAAAAGAAAGGGCAGAGATTATATAATTAATACCAGTTATCCATCAAACCATGTTTCTAATTTTTGACTTTAGCTAAACTTTAAACTAAAGGAAGCAAAAGACATCTGGTTTTTCTGGGGTTAAATGTAAGTGTTACATATAGAAAAAATAAAGCTTAAATGCGAACATACATACATTCACCTTAATCTTTAAGTAACTGGTGATGAAAGTCAGAAGGCCAAGACCAGTTGGCTGTTGTATGTGACTTCTGACTGCTACTGCTATTGAACGTTTCTCTTTGAGGCATTACAAGAATTTAACACTCAGCTGATTAATGGATGCAACCCCCAAGAAAAAAAACAATAGTAGTTAGTTAAGAAAATGTGTTGCCCCTTAGCCGAGGTTTGGGAGAAGACTCAAAATATCAACCTTGTGGATCAAACAAAATTGGTAAGGATGTTCTTCAACATCCTAGAAACCTTGTGACCTGCCATCAATGTTACACTGCTAGAAAAACTGCATTTCTATGGATAGGCATCTTCAATTCGAGTCCTAGAGGTCTGTTGTTCTGCACCTTTTAATGTGTCTGCTGTAACACACCTGAGTCATGTAATTAGGTCATTAGCAAGATTTGACTGCATACTCAATACTTGTGTGTGTGAACTAGAAGAATGTCCCACAATAACAAAATCTCTGCTTTAAACAATTGAAGATGGCTAAATTGATAAACAAAATACTTTACGGAAAAGGTTTCATGGTGAGACAAAGAATGAGCTGTTTGGCTACAATGACAAATACAAAAAAGTGCCTTTTAAATCCAAAAACACTACCAAACATGTTGATGTTTGCATCATGTCTTTTTTTGTTTTTTTTTTCCTTTGTTTTTTATTCTTTTTTTTGGCTAAATTTATTGGTGCATTGCATAAAGTGAATGGAGTAATTAATGTGAAAGACTGCCGCCAGAATCTTAAACATCAGAACAAGGCAACGGAGAGACAGTAAAACATTGGATAAAATTAGTAATTCAAATAGCCCAATAAACTAGGATGTGCTCTAGCAGTCCTTTTTTATAGGCTATACAGGCATTTGTCAAATTTCAGGAATGGCATCAAGCCCATCGTTTCTTGTGAAGTACCCTTAAACATTTAGTTTTAGCTGGGAAACAAACTGATTTGAACCAGCTTTCCCAGAATATCACCTGGGGATGTCTGTAAAAAGCATATAGCTGAGACACAAACATTAAAAATTCTTACTGGGGGTGTATTATTTATTTAAAACCTATATGTATGATTTTTGACAGTAGAGATAAAAAAACAACTTTGAATATAGTTGTTGGCTTGTCCTTGAACCTATTAGAGATCATTTGCTTCCACTCCGGAAAACAACCAATTTAAATATGTGTTTAGAAGGCCCACATCCATATAACCATGTTTTAGTTGAATCACTGTCACACTGTAAACTTATCACAGGAACTACACCTTGCATTTGAATACAATCATTAAAATCATTATTGCTCAGCTTACACCTGATTCGTATTTGTACATGGTTTGTTACTCAGAGGAGACTCTGTCTTCTGTCATAGTAACCCCTGGCTTCAGATTACAGTATGAGGAGAGGTCAATGAATGGGTGGGGTCTAATGGCTGAAAATGTTCCTTCTTTCCTCCAAATGTATGTTTAAAAACCACTGTGAGGTTGGTCTTTGGATATTTGTCAGACATTCTCTCCATTGCTCCTTACAGGCAACTGGCCTCTTTATGCCCCATGCTGTCACAGAGACAGCAGTTTGCGAGGCTTTGTGCACTTGCTCCTAAATGCAAGAGCTTGTTTTCAAGCCAGGAGACTTGACCAAAGCGCATTACTCAACATTCAGTCATTCACCAGTTCACACACAGTCATACACTGATGGTGGCAAGCTACATTGTAGCCACAGCTACAAGACCTGAGGCTCACTGCAGTACACAGGCACCACCAGTCTCGGCAACCCAAACACTTTAAATATAAATCTGAATGATCTCTTAAGGCCGTTATAATGTTGTTAAAGTGTGACTGTGGTGTCGGATCCGGCAGTTTGCCCTGCAAATAAAAGGTCTTCAGTTAAAACCCCACCTCCGGCTTTCAGTGTCATTCTGTCCCCGAGCAAGACACGTCACCTGCATTTCATGCTCATGGTGGTCAGACAGCGCCATTTGACCACCATCAGTATGCAGTTGCAGTATTGCATAATTTTTGCAATAATTTTTTGTCAGATGGCCTAGTGGCTCCCTGTGTACGGAAAACCTCGCTTCTGTCATTGAGCTCCAGGACAGCTGTGGCTGCCATGGAGCGATCCACCATGATTGTGTGCATGAATGGGTGAATGACTGAATGTAGTGTATAGTGCTCTGTTAAGTCTCCTGACTTGAAATAGTGCTATATAAGTACATGTACCAATTACAACACTAAACTGAGACACATCAGTTTTCATAACATTTTTACTGATCTCCCATTTTATATTCATATTTTTGAGGAAAAATATGGATTTTCTTAAATAGCTTACTGATTATTTTACCAAAATACTTCCAGTAAATTCCAAATTAATAAAACCACTTTATTAAAAGCCATTGCTACATGTAGTGAACCACTAAGACATTTTTTTAAAAATAGTGAACATTTAAATGACTTCATTTTAGAAGTAAAACCAAACGTTTTGTTGCAAGGAGAAACACTAGGTAAGGAAAAAAAAAACATAGACCTTAGAAAACATGCAGTGTTTTAAAACCAGGAAATAAAATGGGTCTTCAGACAGGACTTAAAATACTCAAGTGGTGGCTGTTTTAACATGCAGCGGCATATGTCTGGGGTTACTACACGTCAAATAGTTCGACAAGTTAGTCATCAATAAAACTCTGCCTATTGCATGGACAGGTCTGAGGTATTGAAATTAGGATAAAAAAGTTAACCTGCACCAATAATTGTGAACCTAAACTTGATAGGTTACTAATTCGTTATCAGGACAGGCTCTTGTAAATTGTCACACGGGTAAAGGCTTTGACGTCAAAATGTGTAACCTTTAACGTCTGCATATCTTCACAATAGGTGTCCTAAGCCTTTTATTTGAATGCACCAAAATAAATGATCCTTTAAAAAAAGATTTGTTTTCAGTCAAATGTATCAATGCAGATAAAGAGCAAAAAATGTTTCAAGAAAAAAGGAAAAGGCAGAAGGCAGAACTAGCAATGAATGACAGAAGTTAAAGAACTAATTTATGCTCATTATAGCAGTGATGTATTTGTTCCAGTGCTCAGTGTCTTTTATCTGATTGTCTTTCTGACAGTTTATATAATTCAGCCCCCTGCCTTTGGTGACAATGTCATATGGGTTCAAAGAGTACTTTAGAGTCAGCTCCCACAGGCTAATAAGAAAGGAAACTTTCTTCACAAAGCTAATATTTTGTGTAGGCTGCCAGTGATGTATGTGCTGTGACTGCACCATATGTTTTATTGCCTTTAATGGTTTCCCTGTTTTAGGTTTGAAAGAAACTTTTTTTTTTAATAACTTGAAGTAGTATTTCCTGGTGTCTCATCTCTGACAGGGGAGAAATATAAATGCTTTGGCAGATAACACGTTTTTTTGTATGAGATATTGAATGCACTGAATCTAAAGTGCAGTATAGAGATACACTTTATGCATCTGCTCAAGGCCATATGGGAGGCATGGGAAGCAACGTGTGTTTTTGTTCCCAAAGCTCTTCTCTTGCTGATCAGATCTTCTGATTATCAGGGTGGAGCAAGGATCAGTTAGTGCTTGTTTTCAGTTTGGCATTCATTTTCCTGGACAGCTAGTCTGACTGTCTGATTTATTGCTGATTAAAGTTATTACCAGTTACCGAAAGGGTTGCACAATCATATGAAAACATGCTGATTGACAAATCACTATAATAAATTAGCAAAAGAGCTAATAACTAGCCCTGAAATTACAGACTAAAGATCCCCAGTTAATTCAGAAAAATCAAACTTTTGATTAACATGTATTGACTCTTTAAGCAGGGCTTAACAATAAGTCTTTTTAAAATTTTTTTATTAAATCCTTCTGTTAAAAAAATGCAAATGTTAACAACATTAGTAAGGTTTACTACATAAACTAAAATTGTAACCTTAGCAAGGAACAGCGTGGTCAAAACAAAATGAATCAATTTACCCATCCCATAATGTTGTTGTTTTTTGTTTTTCTATATACTTTTTGCCTATAGTGAAATTTCCAAGCTTGACCATGTCCTGAATCACTGAGAACCTTCAAAGATATCTTTATCCTATGCTGCCCCGATCATAAGGCTCATAAGTAAACTTGACTTCCATCTCCCAGGAAGGCCACATAAACCTTGGAAGTCCTCCAAAAATGTCTTCCTCTAATCTGTACTTTAAAATAACTCAACAAGTCACTGTATTGTACACGGGTACTCCAAATAACCTTTACAATATATAAAAAAATAAAATAAAGGAAGATTTATGAGTGATACCTTTGCTGAAGTTGTATCAAAAGACTGACTCTGACCGTCATAAAATAGTTACACTTATCTAATCAAAAAGCAAAACATTTATCAGATCTTTACTTAAGTTTATTTTTTTTGTATTCACCCAACAGATAAGCATAGAAATAAAGGACCAAGGGAGCTCTTTCAAAAATAGGACCACAAATAGAGAAATAGCAGTGACTGAGCCTACACATTGATTTAGTTGGCCAATAATCTATGGCATTTAATTCCAGGCAGTGAGTCATTGATCTGTGTTTTGGAACAACCACAAAGTTAGATGGTGTGTAACATTTAACAAAACCGTGATGCTAATTCTGTAGACTCATATCAGAGCTGAGAAACTTAAAAAAATTTGTCTTTGTTGTTCTTTGTCAATTCAGTGCGTACTGAAATAGTTGTTGTTCTTAAAGAAATGTTAATGTTGAAGAGATGGTTTATAGCAAATCCCTCTAACATGTCACCTTAGAGCCAGACCTGAGATACCTTCTTTCAAACTCAATCTTGTATGTTTCCTCTTGACCCGTTACCTTTGAAACCTGAACTGGAAAGACAAATGGAGAGCATAAAATCTCTGTGATAAAAAGAAATAATCTTATTAACAGCGGCAGATATAGATGCAATGGTCCCTTTTAAAATACCTAATTGAGATTATGCCTGTCAATAAGAGATTGACATCTCAAAGCAAAATCATTTTCAAAAATGTGAAAACTTTACAATTTGTTCAGTAAACTGAGAGACTATGGATTCACTTGGTTCTGTACTATATGTTGTACTGTCTGGAAATTGTTTGGTTAAAACGGTTGTTCAGTCAGAAATGGGATGGCAAACAGTCACTTGGAGACCCCACAGTCATACTATACCTGTTTGCTGTCCGTCTTCATTGTGCCAATCCTGAGCGACTGCTGAAACAACTCTCTAAATGGCTCAAATAAAAGCTATGCCTTGTGCTGTGTGTTGGTAAATCACACATAACCACACACAGCCACCACCCCACCCCCCCACCCCCCCCAGACATCTCCACTTCTTAGCTGTCGACATCCATCAGAATAGATTCCATTCTGCACAGCAGGTTGAATCATTTCAGTGAGAGCAGCATCCACAGCCCACAGCCTCCTAGGGTAAATGTCAAGTCTAGCATTAGGAAGAAGCCTTGTAGGAGACTCCAACGCTTTTTTTTTTCTCTCACGTTGTCACATTTTCCACAGTGCCCACAGCGCAGCTGAGCTATAGCAACAGGTCTGGCATGATGGCATGTTTTTCTTAATTTGCACTCAATTCCCACGTGTGCCTTGCTTTTTGGCTAATTGGATCTGGATTATTTAGAACACCTATATATGCTTGAAGTTATTCCTTAGAGCCATATATTTTCTAATGATTGTCTCCAGCCAGCAATATTCTTACTGGCCACATAAAAGTTTCATAAAGCAGCTGAGCAACAAGTATGACCAAACCATATGCAACAAGTATGACCATAGTTGTCAGTGTCCCCAAGGCTGTTCTCATGGTTTGTGACTCTCCTTTATTAAGGCACAATAACATCACTGATATTATTGAGTTAAAAAAATGTATCTTTTTTTTTTTTTTTTTTTTTTTTTTTTTTATTTATAAGGGAGGTTAATTTAAAAAAAATTTTTTTAATTTAGAAGTATGCATTTATTCCTTAAAACAAAGTAAAAAACGGTTAAGAAAGAAAGTTAAGATTTTCAACATGACCAGGCAGATAGTTGTTGCTGCTTGTGACTTTCTGATGTTGGCGTGACATCTATACCTTCATAGTTTATTTTGCCGTCTGTGGTATGATAGGAGGAAGTGAATCAGCCACACTAATGTCCATCCTCATCTCACGGACAAAGGCTCAGAAGATCACAAAAATATCCATTGGTTTCACCTTTTGAGAAACGTAATCACATCACATCATGCCCTGGCAGACCAAAAATCCTGGTAGGTGCTGACACTGTGTAATATGATATCTTGGAAAATAGCACCTCTGAAATTACCTCTGCTGTTGTGAAAAGTACAATTGATTCTTTTTACAGAAACAGAAGGAAAGAGTTGTCAGTTTGGCTGTAACTTGAATAAAAGTTAATGATTGGGTTGTTATTGTTTTTTTTTTTGTTTTTATTTTTGTTCAAACTACAAAGCAAATAATTAAAGATTTTTTTTTGTTTAAGAAGGTAATAGTTTCACAAAATATTAAGATTCTTTTTTTTGCCCCATCTCTGCAACTGAAGAAAGATATGCAAAGTTATTCCCTCTGTCCTCATCTGTTCTTCCTCAAACATAATCACTCTGACCCGCCATAATCACTCTTCTTTTGGGTGACACAGTGTCTGGCACATCTCCTTGTAATTTCACAGAAAGCAGTGTAATATTAAGCTCAGGCTCTAAAAAGTTTTTCCAAGAAAGTAACTTTTAATCAGTTGTTCATAAAGTTAGTGGTTGTACTCAACTGTCGAGTTCAAAACTGAGAGTTTATATATAGGGAAGCAGTTGTTTCACAAGATTGTTTCTTATGTTGTTTTCCACATGCATGCCATTAGAACAGTCCAGGACACTATAGGAAATGTTAAAGACTTAAAGGAAATGATAAAGAATGTTGTTGTAACTCATATATTTTTGTTTTCTCTTCACCAGTTGTAGGTGTTCATAACTGTAGGCAGGAAGGATCTTCTGTAAGAGGTCTGTCTTGCACCGGTTCTGGAGAAGCTTCTTACTGGAGACACTCTGTTGTCGTTTAACAGTCTGGTGAAAAGGGTGCTAAATGTTCTCCGAAATCTTCTCACTTAATGAATAATTATTATTCTTTGTGATATAATCTCCAGAGGAGTTCTAGAACAGAACATTTGCCAAGTTAAAAGTAGAATATCTCCTAACCAACTATTCAAAAAGCTTACATTATCTGTTTACTTGTTTAACTCTATTAAATGCAACATGTCCAAAAATCGTATGTTTTGTGCAATAAAGGGTTGAAAAAACTATATGGATCTATGTTCTACAGTAGAGTTAGGATAACAAGAGCTGATGTCCAAAGAAATAATTCAGAAACTTCAGTGGAAATGAATACTAAGATAAATGTTTGGTTTAATCATAGCAGTTCAGCATATATGAAAATAATCATAATTGGTTTTAGAAGGGGATTAAAAAAACTGTAAAAAACAAGAATGGTGAGAAAATGTGAAAGACTTGAGGGATTAGAGCGACACATGATAGAGGATACGGATAAACAAGGGAGGGTTTAAAACTATATGACCTCATAAATTGCTACAAGGAAAGGTTCATACATAGGTTATTGTTCAGAGGTTACTTTTATGTCTGTAAAGACTTTTAGGAAAGCTGAGTTTAGTTTTTCAATTTTTTTTGTCAACCTTGGGACCGGTTATTGAGGTAAAATCCAGCAATTTGTTTCATAATGTTGTTTAGGGCTCTGAATATAAATTAAAATCATAGCCATGGCATTCTTACTTTTCTTAGCTTGTCTGTTCCCATTTTTTTTTTTGCTGTTAAAAAAAACAAGCAAACAGATTTTACAAGAAAGAGCTGCAATAGCACAAGATTTTAAAATTCTAAAATAACAAATGCTAGTTATCTTTGTGTTGGTGTAATAATGTCTGATGGGTACAGTTAGTTAAAAGTCAGTAACCTGTTTTCAAACTTTTAGAAGCATGAGTATTTTACAAATTACATTTCAGGCACATGAGCTTTTCTTTATGTCTATGTACATTGATATAAATGCAAAAAAAGTAAAGCCTTCTGGGGCCTCATGCACAAAAAAGAGTTTGCAGCTTTCATATGTGCTTGAACTTATCACAAACCTTTGCTTTATGCACCCAAGTATGCGAAAAAAATGAAACACAACCATAAGATTTATTTGCAATGCATAGTTTCTGCCTACAAATGAATATGTAAAGTAGTACAAATAGCTTGAAGGAACCAGTAACGATAGTAAAGATGTAGTCAGGTCATCACAAATGGACTTTGTCTGCACCCCTTAGGGAGATTTAGTATAGCTGACCAACACCTTATAGAATGGCATTGGAGACTCACTAAAGAAACAGTCCAGAATAACTCTTTCAGTTTGTTTTGTTCTACATTTTTTTATCGAGTCTGAAAGGTTCTGTCAGTGGCTGAATTGAACTCAGTTATAACTTAATGCTGATCATTATATTGTCTTTAAATCTTGAAGATGACTGTTATTTTTCTACTAGGATCCCAGTCAATACATAAAGGAGTGAAGTGTGCTTCACTTAAATCAAGCCAGGACTATGCAACAAGTAAATAAAATGAATGAATAAACAGACAAAAACACATAGATTCTAGCCCTGGAGTATCGAACTTGCATGGAGTCTATTCCCAGTGCGATTATAGAATTTTTTAAATTGTTGTTGTGGCGAGGTGCACACTACAGAGGGCCCCGGGCGGGATTTGAACCCAAGACTCCCGGGCGAAAGTCACACGCACTAACCAGTCAGCCAAGGGGATATCCCCTTGGCCAAGTAGCCAAGGCGCATGATCTACTGGAGGTATAGTGACAGGACCCCACACTGTCACATTATTATAGTAGCTGTAAAGGACTCCTAGTTAAACGACCAACTTGTGTCTTGTGAGAAACCTTTTCACCTTACAAATATGTGCACAGAGTTAATAAAACGCGTTTTATTTGTTAAAGTAAATGTGATATTTACAGGTCAAACCTTATAGAAATAAAAGTGCAGATATAGCTCTGTTTCCATTTGGAAATCAGCTCCTTGATTCAAATTGTGATTTAATTTTTAGCTCCTAACAACATACCCTAGGGGTGTGGCTGTCATGGGGACACGTCAGGGGAGGCTGTTAAATAACAAACCTGTCAATCAGCTTCTTCTAAAGAACCTCCCATTAAACAGAGGGGTAGTTAGATTTTGAACTGGAATGGAGACGCATGGTTTCATTGTGCCCTTCTTTGTCCTGAACAATCAAAACCAGCTAATGATCCATCCATCATCATCTATTAGCAAGCAAGCAGGATTTTTGATCAAACTTAGTTTACTGTTTTGAATTATTTTTTAGACATTTATGAAGTTTATCATGAGACATGCGGCTTCACTGTATGGTGTGGGGATCCGTCTGGATAAAGCTTTGGGCTTTTCTATAATGACCCATTGCTCAGGCTTTAGAATAGATGGCAGAGTAAATAGATGAGATACAGCCAGAGAAATGGCAGTAATGATCTCCTTTTTCAGGGAGTTAAAGGATTATCTAATGGTATTACTGAAATCAGATGTGTAAACATCATCCGCTGCTGTCAGCCTCACTTTTGTCTCTGTTTGCTGGCAGATGTTCATAGCTTAAGGTTGACAGTCAAATTTCTTTTAGATGGAAATCTTCTTTGTGGATTAATGATCCAATGATTCTGATGTAAAGATGACAATGAGAAGAGAATAACTGGAGAAAAAAGTAAAAAAAAAAAAAAAAAACTATAGACAAAAAGAGAAGGAACTGAGATAATTTAATCATGATGTCCATTCCCCCCTCCTGGATTTATGTTTAGACGATGGAGTTTGGGATATTGTGCTTGTCCTATGTGCATAAAGCAGATTATTGGTATCAGATTTTATAACATTACAAACATGGCGTGCACACTTATATTTTTCTTTATTACTATGCTTTTGTTTATTTCTGCTTTGCCTAAGATCCCAAAACTTCCATGTTTTGTAAATATTGCTCCTTGTTTTATTCTATTTAGCTTTCAAGGTGCATGTTCAATTGTCTTCCCACCCTACACAACATAATTTATTCCACTGGACTTTCATTTCACTGATTTAATCTTGTTTTTTTGACTTGCATAAACTGAATTCATTTGAAGAAATATGGCAATTCATCTGTGCAGAGGGACCCTACCTTTACTGGAGGCCTGTCTTTCTATATCAATCTGCTCTTCCTCTATCCAAAGCCCACTCAGAAATATACAATGGGCTGTTGGTGGGTATGTGGGGAGGTCATGGTGGAAGAGGGTTGCTGATATCTAAAATATAATGGAATAAAAGATGAGGTTTTGCCAGATGTGGAGGAAAAGGTACTCACATGTTTTGTGTGCAGGGAAAAAAAAAATCCTTTTGCACTACTGGGTGTTAGTGTACACATCACCTGATGGAATGGAAACTGTATGTACTCATTTGTGTTATTTGCTCTCTGTGGCTGAACAAGAGAGGTAATGAAGCACTTATACACACCTCACTGACCTGCTTGTCAGTTTGTTTCCTGTGAGGGTTGTCTACCACTTCTATTATTGGATTTTATGCAAAAGTGTTGATGACAGCACAGAGAG
Source organism: Jordanella pulchra (assembly GCA_034780135.1). Lineage (NCBI taxonomy): Eukaryota > Metazoa > Chordata > Actinopteri > Cyprinodontiformes > Cyprinodontidae > Jordanella > Jordanella pulchra. Next base: position 14,686 of record JAUZNJ010043285.1, on the reverse strand, counting down.
TAAATTCTGTTATTCAGCACTTACAATTGTTTGCTTGATTCCAGGGAAAAGCCCAATAGATTTACTTTTACATGGAAGATGATTTCAGTTTATGGTTGTCCAAAATGCAAACCTAAAAGCCCCCTTGTTTGGCCTCGACCCTGAAGTTCTGCTGCAATTTATATGTCTATTCCTGCCTAAAACCTAAATTCAAACACCTATAGGTGTATGTTTGAGCACACTTGTATATGTATGGTTTTTCCAAAATGGCAGTCCCGGGGCACCCCCGCGCAAATGATGGACCTCTCTTCAGTCTTTCCTGGGGTGCCCTTCTCGTCCTCCTGCTGGGCTGTTCTTTTAACTCTCAAACCTGTGTTTGGGGAAAAAAAAGGCATGAGTTGATAAATGAATACAGCTTAGTAACATGAACATTAAAGGTGAGCAGATCAATCGAAAGTATTGATAATATCCGTTCCAAGTTAAGTACTCATTCTCGTTGTCTTCCCTTTCACCTGGAACCAGGTTGCTCAGGCATCAGTCTCAGTAGACATTCCAAACTTTCCTCTTCCAGAACACTTCCTCCAGCTCTGCTAGTGGAAGCCCGAGGCACTGCCAGGGCGACCGGGAGACATAGTACCTTCAGCCTGTTCTGGGTTGTCCCCTGGGCCTCCTCCTGGGATGAAGTGCTTGGAACACCTCCCAATGGAGGCCTCTGGGGGCATCCGGAAAAGATGTCCGAGTCACCTCAGCTGACTCATCAATGTAGAGAAGAAGTGGCTCTACTTCGACGCCTCTACCAAATGACTGAGCTTCCCGCCCTATCTCTAAAGGAGTGCCCAACCACCCTGTGGAAAAGGCTAATTTTTACCACCTGTATTGGGGATCTCGTTCTTTTGGTCATGATTCAGATTTCATGACCATAGGTTTGGGTAGGAAAGTAAACTGACCGGTAAATCAAGAACTTTGCCTTTTTGTTCAGCTCTCTTCTTACCCAAACAGACCAGTCTAGCATCTGCATTATAGGAGCACCGGTTCCGTCTATTGATCTCCCACTTCATTCTCCCCTCGGTTGTGTATAGGAGGACCCCAAGATACTTGAACTCCTCCACTTGAGGCAGGAGCTCACCTCAAGCCTGAATATCACAACCATGAGTGCATGCTCCTTCTCTGCGTTTGGGATTTGTTTTTATGCGTCTATAGATTCTCTCACATTTGGACCTTTCAACGTTTGTCCCTTTAAAGGTATTATCCACTGGACAAAACAACTTGTCTGTGACTGGCTACGTTTCAGGAAATCCCACCTACTACTAGCAAAGCACATCTAGCCTAACAACTGCTCTTAAATAGCTGGAAGTTAGTTGCCAAAGTCATCATTAAATATAACTTGATTTAGATGAGTACTGGATTCTGATTGGCTGTAGTCTGACAAAAAAAGTTCCAGTCAAATAGCCGATAGCTTATGCTAGCTCAAATGTTAGTTGGAAACAGGAAGATGGTTTATGCTAGTTGCCTTGGCAATGCATCACAAATCAAGATGTGGGATTTCCTGAAAAGTAGCCAATCACAAGGGGTTGCTTTGTCCTGTAGGTAACGCTTTGTTGATAGGAGATGGCAGAAACGGGTCCACTCATGAGGAGGAAGAGGGAGGCTGCGTGAATGTGGTAATCTGTGGTAATCAAACCACACATGCAAAGAAGAAACAAGCACTCGTGTGATATATTGTGGCTCGTAATACTCTTATTTGTGCATGTGATATTAAACCTGTGCATGAGGAGTGGTTTATGAGCATATGTATGTAGTAAAGCTGCTCATAGGAGTATTTGTTGTGTGCAGGCCTTTTTGACAGAATGCTGCCACTATAGCATGATGTAGGTCTTGGCAAGAGGGAGCCAGCAGATGAATGACATCTGCTTGAAATCTGCTGGTCCCAAAACCAGAACTATCTTGTCCTTGGTTGCACTTACAAAAAATGTCTTAAAATGTTAGATTAAAGGTTATTAGATTAAGCCATTGATTGATTTTATGGACCATCACAGATCTTTAACAGGAGGGTCAATAAATCGAAAGTACATGAAAAAATAGGAGTGATTCACTTTTGCTCCGGTGTAGTTGTTTGATTTTAGTGAGATTTTATAATTTGTAGTGCAATTTGCAATAGTAATCTTCTTTGTAGTGATTTCTTTTGAAGTAAAATATTGACAAAAAAAGGTTTGATATGGTAATGTCAGGTCAAACACATGTTACGAAACCTTCAAAGAGCAGATCCTGAACCTGAATTGCAGTTGCAAGTTTCTGTGCAGGTTTGTCCGCTCTGTAAAAAATGTGATGAATGGGATTATTTTTGACAAAGCTATATTTGCACTTCAAAAAAAAATGCATTTCAAGTTCTTAACTCACCCCCGTAATGTTCCACAAGGTCATAAGCCTATTGTAGTTGTCATATGTATATTATTTTATATAAAATGAAATATTACTTCATTAACAAGGAAGATGTGATCTGGGTATACAAAATTGTAATTTAAGAATGATAAGGGGAAAACTACAGAAGTGATATATATGGATGGATTGTTTTCGGTGCTTGCACCCACTCACCTTAATGCCTCCATATTTGTCTTCATAAATTCCAATTAGCTAGGCTACATAATGATAATTGAGCATCTCCTGCAATTTGATAGCTTGAAGGAAATGTTAAATACAATAATGTCTACTGGATAAAGAATGTTGCAGTCTGCCTTATGATAAATCAGCAAAGTGCAGTTAACACTACACCTTTCCCTTGAATCTAGTTGTGTCTTGTCATAGCTCAGTTCAATATTTCTTCCTACTGTGAGAATCTGTGTTTTGTAAACTTGAGTATCAGAGAACTAAGTTTGACATTAACTCTGAGGTTTTCACATTCCATTAATGCCCTGAAGATTAAAAAAATATATATTTTTTTATATAGTGGTTAGAGTTCATTAACACAATCATATGAGTACAGTAAATGGACACAAGAAGTTGACATTGGACAGAAATTATATTATTATAACAATGACAGTAGACTAGGAGTTTCGCATATATAACTGAGCAATGACAAAATAATACAGTACAGCCAGTTTTCCAGAGAATACTGTAGAAGTTTACCCACTGCTATGTGGAGGGTATATTAAAAGTCATCTAGGTTTGGTTAGGGGGAGGAAAATCTTAAAGTGGTTTACATAATGACCTTACTTACATATTAGGTATTTATTTTGGTCCCTCAACTCGTGAAGTTTGCAAGCTTTTATACAAATATACATACACATTCAGTGAATGAAGTGGTCACACCAGAACTGCACACCTAATATCTGTGAGGGAAATGGATAACAGAGCTTAGGGTGGACCTATTTCTGTTCTACTGAATTGTCCCTAATAGGGTTTAAATGTTTTATTTTAAATGTTCTAAAGTATATGGCATGTTGTGTCATTCATTGATAAATGCATGGTTATTGCTTCTGTATGAGGCTGTTGCAGCGGAAATTGAATCTTTTAAAATAATATTAAAGAATTTTTTTTTTACATCCGCCAAGGAGGTTATGTTTTCATTGGCATTAGTTTGTTTGTTTGTTTTCAAAATAACTGTCAAAATAAATGTCCTGTGGATTTTGCTAAAAATTTCACAGAAGGGGCGTATTATAACCATTGACAAATAATTACATTTTGGTAAAGATTTGGGTCCGGTGTGAAGGTGGAGGTCACAATATGTCGGGGGTATGAGCTGCTTTTCTAGTTTATTTATGAATTCATTTTTTTGTCATTGAACTAATATTTCCCCAACAGATGTATCTTGAAGTGTAAAGGGTTTCAACTTTCTAATGTAACACAACTCGATTCTCCACTTTTCTCCACACCTTTTTCTTGAATTAAATCTTGTTTCTCTTCTGTTTTATTTTAAGGTAATCATAACTGGTGTTCTTAAATGGTCCTAACTGAGTTAAGACTATTATTATTGCTTTTCCAAATCTTGTGTCATAAATCTTCATTTTCCTCATAGCAATTTGCTTTAATGCTTACCTAAGGCTTAAACTTACTGCTTGACAGCCGTGACATGTCTAAATCTAAAAATCACATGATGGAAAGGACAATCATGATTCTAATGTCTGACGGAGTTTAACAAAAAAAATAAAATACCAATGATAGATGAAATACTAATGAGTTTTGGCTAAATGTGTCAAACTAAACTGATAATCAATTCTGCATGTTCTTTGTGCCATGACTAATAAATGACATGTTCATAGAAATTCCTCTTTAGTGAATGAGTTCAGAACCATTTCAGAGAAGACAAAAAAAACTTTAAAGAGGGATCTGAATGAGTTTGGCAATGATGTTCAGAAACCTAAGACCAGGGCTTTACTGACTGTTGTAAAAGCGTTGTTTATTTATTTTCTTACCTATTAAAATGCAGCATTGCTGTGCTGGTGCACCACAGCGAATCAGAGCAAAGTATCTGAGTCAGTCTGAATGAATTGTAATTCATAATAATTTTTCTTTTTACATGTCTTGCTTTGCCCTACTGAAGCCTCATTGGTTAATCAAAACTCTCATACCCTCAACTAACTCTATCAAATGGTTACGTATACTGAATCTTCTTATAAAGTCAGATAATCACAAAATCATTTTTGAATTGCATTGAATCCTGAATTGGAGGGATTTCTACTGCATCGTATTGACAGAGGCTTAGTGGATCACAGCTACTGTATCATACTGGTCGTAGTATGTCGAGATGTGTATTGAATTGACCTTAATGGTGGAGACATGCATCCCTATGCTATATGTTTTAGAATTTTATCTGTAAAATAAATGATGAATTATATCATTCGATTTGCAATTATGTCCTACTTTACAATGGACATGATTAGAAATTGAAAGTTTCAAATATGATCCCCAAAACTAAAATAACACACTAAACTTATAGTAAATTTAATATTGCTCTTTATAGAGCTGGGTGCTGACTTGTTACTGCTGGATATGAGGATGCCCTGCACACCACAAAGGTCCCAATTGGATCCCTTGCATTGTGATGGTAATTAAGTAGATGCTGGATACCAGTCTACTGATATCTACTCAAACTCTATAGCCAAAGTTTTGGGTCTTAACAAAGGCTGGGAAATAACTTAAGATCTTCAAAACTGAGGTTTTTTTTAAACTGCTATTAGATGAGTCATCATGTTAGAATTATAGTTTAGATGACCTCCTTTTTTTTTTTTCTTCGCCCCAAATTGTCTGCAATGCGTTTGCACCTACCCTACCTTACCCTCTCTTTGAAAACAAACACATGGTTCTTTTAAAATTGTGTGATCTGTTTAGAGAAAAAGTATTTGTTACTCTTCATGTAACATTAACTGAAGTAGATACTGACAGTTAATGTTTGCTTAATGAATAACTGCATCTCCACTTTTTTCAGCACTGGAAAGAGAAAAACAAGATAATAAAATGAATTGCAATTTGTTTGTAATTTCAAGCTTGTGTTGTAACCCATTTGAGAGTTTTATCTTTTAGAAAATCGGGCCTTATCATAGGTAAAAAATGACTTGCAAGATCTCATATTACACATTACCTCAACCTTAAATAGTCAAACTGTTTAGACAGATGGTACAAGCCTGTTTCTTATATCAGTCTAGTCATTTCCATCAAATAAAGAGTGTATTTTGCTATAGAATGTCTTTGTGTGTGCTAATGGGATGCTTCAGAAAAATGTTTGTTTTTCTTTACTGTCTTTGTGTGATTAAGAATCTTTGAGCTGTAAGGTGTTATTACCAAGAAACTTTCTTTTTTTATGGTGGCCTCTAAAGGAATTTCTTTCAAATTCAGAAAAGTATGTAATCCCTTGAGGATGGAGCATAAACATTAGTATGCTTTTATGCTATTTATTAAGAAATACAGCAGCTTAACCTGTTGATAAAAAGTGATAAGATCAGCTTTCAGGAATTGCACAGGCTGTGTTTGTTTGGGTATGTGTTAATATATTTTCCACCCATGTTGTCTACTTGTATTTACACCAGTTCATTTCTTTTCATTTTTAAATGGGTTTAAATCAGTTGGAAGTTTCTCAAACATTTCAAATTGTATGCTAAAGAGCTTAATAACGGGCTTTTTTCAGAGTTCACAAGCTCCTCTGACATCTTAATTAGATCTTAATGACATTTCAGCTGGTAAGGCTGAACAGAGTATGCCTAAACCAGTGCAGATATACAATGCAGAATGAGCAAGCAACTGACATAGCAGATAACTGCATACGGAAACATTCAGATGGGAGTCCTAAGGAGATTAAAGGTGATATATCTGCAAATTAGTAGTCATAGAAGACAGTTGTACTATATATGTGCCAGACTTTCCCATAGTATCTTCTATTTTGAAATAAAGTAATGGAAATCTGCTTTTTATTAACGGTCTCCTTTACCCTATCAGACACTCCCTCTTTTCCTCGCTCCCAATGAGATTGGGGCAGGGGGGGTATGTATCGCCCAGTAATTACTGTGCCTATGTCCCAGTAGAATCATACCTCTCATATCGGCCTCTTACTCAGATCCTTAGCATTTATTACCATAAAATTTCACCCTGGAAATAACTAGATATGCTTTGCAGCACTAGTGTAGGTAGTGTGATAATGATGTTTTTGGCAGATAGATGGCTGATTAGATACAATAATCTTCTGTAGAGCTGTGTTTTGCATTGTAGATGTGTTTTTATAGTCTTCAGTGCATTTCTTTTTTTTTTTTTTTTCCAGTGGGCAGGCTGTGTATTTTTAGCCGTGGGGTTGATGCCGATATATATTAATTTCAAAATAAAGCCAGCAGATTCTGGTGGTCAAAGAACAGCATATCACAGTTAATGGGAAAACTTCTAGAAGAGCCCACAAACCTCACAAAAAACTTCACTTGCAAATATATAGTTTACCATAAACCAACAAAATCTTCCTGATTTTGGTTTACAGTACAGTCAGATGGATGCAAACACATGTCAGAACCTTAACATAACTACTATAATAATAAACTATAATTGATTCAAACCATCAAGAAAAATATTTATTACCAGATAAGTTGCTGTTTTGGATTTACTGGGCTGAGCTTGCCTGCACTTGAGAGCAACCATTAGATTTAACTAGCAAATAGGAGAAAGGGAGAAAAAGAAATACTTTATATAAGAAGTGGACAGTGACGGTGAGACCAGAGAGAGAGGCCAACATGAGGTTTACATCACAGAAAACAAATGTGGAAAGGTTCAATAGAGTCTTTGTCTGAGTCCGTCACAGACTGTAGAGCGAAGAATGAACTGAGTGGATGGAAGCTGAAAGATTGTGCGGCAGGAGACACATTACGAAGATTCAGTTGGCTGAAATAGATGCTGTTCTGCATATCATCATTTCTGTTTATCACCTTCTAAGCCCTCAGTTTCATCTCCCTGCTCTCCGTCTAGCCTAAATCTGTCAGAAAAAAGCACAAATACCTGATGTGAACCACTTTTTTGCATCTACCCACTCACCTGCAGCTCTGTCCTCCCTTTCAAATTCCTCAAGCTCTGCTCCATTTACTTGTTCTTTGTTCCATTTAGATTTTATTTGTTTTACTTAGCCTTAATGGCTTCACTTAACATTTATTTGCCCATAAAGGGCTATCAAAGCAAATGCTTGTTCTTTCAGTAATGCATTTTATTGTTCTTTTGAATAGATTTCGACCCTCAGATGCATGTTAAAGCTGTTAGTTTTCTGCTCAAGAAGCTCAAATTTTTTTCCCTCTTATTGAAAACTGAAACATGGTTTGTGATGCACGTTCAAAACCTGCTTCTGCTAAGGAGCATTTACCCTGACTGGCTTATTTTTTACCTGCAAACTGTTGTTCATGCAAATATCTTGTAGGGCATAGATGCAAGAGTACTAAACTGCAGAGGCAGGATGCCACGATACAAATATACACACTGGTCAAATGAAATCACTGGAAGTTGGTCCCAACAGGATATTAAATCCATTGACTTGAAGTTAAGGTTTCTCATCCAAAGCTATTGGGGGTTAGGGTAAGGCCTAAGATCAGGCTTCCCCAATCTCGGTCCTCAATGGCCGCTGTCCTGCAGCTTTCAGAGGTTTCCCTGCTTCAGCTCATCTGATTCTGATGACTGCAGTTCAGCAAAAGACTGTTAATCAGCTATCAATGCAAATCAGCTGGGGAAACCTTTAAAAGCTGCAGGGCACCGGCCCTCGAGGACCGAGATTGGGGATACCTGCCTTAGGTAATAAGATAACAAAAAGGTGTTTAATTAGGTGTGGGTTTTAAATCCATTAACGTTTCTTTTAGGTTTCTTTACCTTTTTCTTGATTTCTTCAAGAATGAAAAAAAATGTCCAAACCTCTGGTGCAAACTTCCAGCATTAATTGAAAACTAGAGACACTCTGACTGTAGTGGGATGCCTCTCCATAGATGAGTGAAAAAGTCTGTTAACTATAATAAATTTGAGGGGGCAGTTTAGATGTTTTTAAGTAAGGTTCAATGAAGTTATAAGCAATTACAGATTGATCTAGAAGTGTGGGTTTATGGTCTGTTTTTATAATGTTTTGACTTTTGATTTTTCTTTATGAATTGTAAGTTGATCAGAGGCTATGTTAAAACTGTAGGCAAATGTGACCCAAAGAGAAATTTTTCCCCATACGTAACTCGTATGGTCTAAACAGTCCTATTTCACCCTCAAAAACCTATGAATCGAGCCACGTCCATATGAGGTATTAGAAAGGATATGTATCCAATAGTTTTTAAAGCATCTGCACTCTGAACAGTTATGGTGCATTTTATCTGCATTTCAAATGTCATATCCTGGGCTCAAAACAACATTTCCACAAAGACTTCTCTGCAGCAGCAGCGGCAGTCAATGATTGCTTTGAAATCAGCAGTTATTCATTATTAAGTTTTTCATTATTATTATTTTTTTTTTTTACCTTCATTCCTTCTTTGTTATTGATGGGGTCTTGACACTGTTACTCCCTTCGCACAAGATTTTTATAACACTATTGAGTTGTCTTTTTTTGTTGTTTTTTTTTAAAAGCTTTATAAAACACTCATAGTGAGAGTCATATTCGTCATTACCTATACCAATATCAATTAAGTCAAAGTTAAAAACCCATTTGTTTAGAGTTGCCTTTGACTTTTAAAGTCAAACTGTCAACTGAGGTGTCATTAGTCTAAGTTTGTGGTCCATCTGTTTTATCAGCTTTACACAACTGCGTGACATCTACATTTTTCTTCTGTGCATATGGGTCACTGTGACATCCGGGACTGTTCAAACTGACATCTGATACGTTCACATTAGTTGTATGAAGGCTGATGCCAAAAACATTGAATTTCGGCAAAGAAAAAAAAAATGTGTGTTTCATTATGCAAGACACTTTATCCACCATGCCTGTTTGTGTTGGTGATGTGAGGGCCTAGTGGCTCCCATGTGTGGCAGCCTCACTTCTCTTGGTTCTGTCGATTCTGTCCCGGGGCAGCTATGGCTGCTTTTTAGCTTACCATCATTAGTTTGTGAATAACTGAATGTAGTGTAAAGTGCTTTGGGGTCCATGGAATTGATGAAGCACTTTAAAAGTACAGGACTTTCACCATGGACCAAGTTGATAAAATCAATAAAAAATGCAAGTGTCAGACTAGATAATAGCCTTCAAGTCTCTGAGGTTTCGGTTTTCTACAGACTCATTACTTCATGATATTTGTAAAATTAGATCTGTTTCTAAACATAACTTCATATTATTTTCCTTCATGCAGTCAACAATTGTCAATAATCCAAACTGTACCTTGAATTGAATCATTTCTGTTCTTATTTATCTTTCAATGGCCTGTCTGTCTGAGGATCTAGTAACTTGCATATATAAGGGATGTTACTTTGATAGCCATGCTATGCTATACTTTGGCCATTGATATGTGGTTAGAAGGGAAAAAGGGCTTAGTACTGAATTATAATGCTTGAGGAGATCATTGATTAGTCAAACCCTGTATGAGTTTGTTTGCTGCTCCAAGAAAGAAATTGATATTATTTAACTCTTTCATAACCACAAGTGCTTTGTATGCTTTATCTATTAAACATATAGTAAGAATCATTGTCACTTCTGTTTCACAGATTCACAGAGGCAGACACCATTATAATGGGAGATGTGACGTATGGGGCTTGCTGCGTGGATGACTTCACTGCTCGTGCCCTGGGAGCTGATTTTATGGTTCACTATGGCCACAGTTGTCTCAGTGAGTATTTTGTACTTCCATTGTAAATGTTTGGCTGTTTTCTAAGTACTCTGAATGTGATAGTCAAGGAAGCCCGAAGAGTACAAGTATCAAGGATGCTCACCTAAAGAGAGTTGGTGAATTTAAGAAAGCAACAGAGCATCATAAAACAGACTGTTACTTATTGAAACCAACTATAACTAAAACAGTTTTATAATTTCTAATAAAAGAATACCGAGCAATTCAAATGTAAGTACACTACCTAGACCTTTTCCCAATTTTGTGAAGTTATAACCACGTATGTCTGAATTTTTATCAGAACTATCTGTCAGAACCAACAAAAAATAGGGCATGGCTGAAGTGAAAGGAAAATTATGCTAAGTGATTCAAAAATGTGTGCATTGAATTTAGCTCATTTTTTCTGGTCCCAATAGGAGGATGAAGCGGGGACTAGTCATCTCACAAGTCACTCTTCATTCTGTTATCTTAAAATACAAGCAGAGTGGGACAAGTGCAAACCTAGAAATGTCAGTCCACTAAACTGGCAGAGCATTCCCTTGTGCAAGTGACCACAAGTCATAAATGAAAGATAAAAAGTATGCAGAAGAAATTTTTCTGGTTAGATAAGGCTAAAGTTAAACTTTGTGGTCCGTGTAAAATATTATTTTACAGGAAAAAATGGTTACACTTTACACAATGCAGCCAACTCCATGTTTCATCATGTGGAAGCCTTCCATCATTGGACACGGAGGCTGGTAAAAGTGTATTGTAAAGACAGAGGAAGCTGAATCCAAGACAGTTAATGGATAAGCAGATGTAGGTTCAGCTGATAACAAATTAGGCCTACATTGGAAGGGTTTAGATCAAAGAATATTGCTCAGTTGGAATGATGCAGTCAAATTGCAAACCTACATTTCAGAGAAAACCTTTGGAAGACTTAATAATGGCTGTTAAAATATGCTCTTCATCTGATATGACTATGTTGCAAATAAGCTTTTGGGGAAAGGATGGGCAAGAATTTTAGTTTTTAGTTCCTAAGAGCTGGTCAAAATATTTACCAAAAAATTTAATGTGTAAATTCATCCATTAGTGGCTGTGTATTTTGATTGGATTGCAAATTTATGCTTTTTTGCAAAAGTGTTTAATTTTCATGCGTTAGGTTTTAATACTATGTATTCTTTATCCATCTTCAGTTATTTTACTATTCGTTGACCTATAACAAATAAATACATTGGGGAAAAAACGTTTCTTCTAGTAGTGTGACAAAATAAGATTTAATGTAAAAAAGCTTGAGGGGTTTATTTGTTTCTTTGAGCTGCTGCTCCAGAGCTTTGAAGCATTACATGTGACCCCAACATCAGTTGAGAACCTTTATTAGAACTTTCAATTGGAAACTTTAAGTAGTTCTTCAGGACCTTTACCCATGCCTTCACTGTCTGTCTTTTGCACAACATGGGAAGAAATGTTAAATCAATAGTTTTGAAATATCTCTGCCAAAACAAACTCAGCTCTGCAAAATACCAGAAATGACCAGCAGAATTTTAATGCAACTGACAAGTTTGTTTTTTGTTGTTTATTTTCTGTTATTGTTTGACCATCATTTAATATTTATATATATGAAAAGGTAGTGGACTATTGTTTCACATTGATGTTTATTCTTAAAAACACAAAGTAAGTTTTAAGTTGAAGGCTCTGAAGTATTTCTGAATTTGAAAGGTAGGTTATACGCAAAGACGTTGCCAGACAATATTTGTTCATGGGTCCGACTGTGTATGATCTTAGCCTTCATCTTTCAGCCTTGAGACATCATTTGCACTGTTGCCTAAATTATTAACCACATGTGGAAGATCACAGACTCAGGGTTTTGAGTTACTCACAGTTACTACCTCTATTGTGTTTCTTTCAACTTCTCTTTAGTGTGAGTTTATATATATATATATATATATATACATACACCATTAAATGTGCTTTATTTAACATAAGACATTGTAAAGATCTCTTTCTTCAAAAAATCTACTTATTAATGACTTGATTTCTGATAATCAAATTGATATATGCTGTCTTAAAGAAACTTGGCTGCAGCAAGAGGTTTATGTGAGCATAAGTGTGGCAACTCCCTTCAATTATTTAAATGTTCACATGCCCAGAAATTCTGGGTGAGAAGGAGGAGTAGCAACAATCTTTCAGTCTGGGTTACTGATGAGTCCAACCAGATCCAGAACACATTAAACGTTGACGTTATGTCAGTGTTTAAACCCTTGAGGGAAATAAAGCTTGTTTTAACTTTATAATAGCTCAAAACATATTACTGTAGCATGGTCCATCTTTTTAGCTTTGTCTTTACCCAACAGTAAACCCATGAAATGATCAAAATCATTAAAGACCTTTCGTTTTTGCTAGACTCTCTGTCCCTGACGTGCCAGAACCTTTTACCTGTCCACGGTTTTCTCCAGCAGTTTTCATTCTATCATGGCAGAAACACAGCAGGGGGGGGCTCCCTTTGTTCAACGTGCCCCCTACATCAAGGGAAGCTCTATCGTCCCCCACTCTCTCCTTCTCTTCAACTGTAAAAGGTTCCTGGAATTCAAAAGAAGAATGTTGCAAACTGTGTTATGCAGCAGTTCACTTCTGAAATGTCAACCATCATGACTTAGCTTCAGGTTTCTTGCCTGGTTTTCATGTTGCTGGCTCTTCAGTGTTAATCTCACAGGAGAGCTCTGTGTCCAAAATTTACCATCATGTTTTATGGCACTACAGTTATAAATTTTAAAGAATCTGTTCCACTTCTTATCACCTCTGTATCACTGAACAAGATGGCCGAGGGCAACCATTTAGTTTATTCCCCTTCACAATTTAAAGATTTTGTTGATGGGCTTACTAGTTACCTCTGTACTGCCTTAGACAACGTAGCCGATTTGAAAAAGAAAAACTTTAAGTGTAAGAAGCTGCTTCCTTGGTTTAGTAGAGAGCTGCGTACTTTAAAACGAAATACTAGGAAACTCAAGAGAAAATGGTCCTCTACATGCCTACAGGAATCCTACCTAGTCTGGAATAACAGTTTACTGCTGTATAAAATGACCCTTCTTAAAGCAAGAGGAGCACATTTCTCCTCATTAATAGAGGAGAATAACAGTAATTCTAGATTTCTTTTTAGATTTCTTTCTTTTTTTTTGGACTATTGCAATTCTTTACTGTCAGGAGGTCTACAAACTGTAGTTAAAAAGCCAGAGTTCTAAAGAGAAATAAAAACATAGATGATTTTTCTCCTATCTTATCTTCTCCTCAATGGCTTCCTGTTAAATCTAGAATAAAATTTAAAATCCTCCTTCTCACTTATAAAGCCTTAAATGGCCAAACTCTGTTTTACATCAGAGAACTGATTATTCATTTTGTTCCTAACAATGCAATTTGTAAAAGGAAAATGGGAGGCAGATCTTTTAGTTATCAGGCTCCTCACCTGTGGAATGAACTACCAGTTTTAGACTTTGAGTCTTACACATTTTCCACTCTTCCCCATTCTGCTTCATTCTATCTCTAATCTCCAATTATTTGTCAAGTTCCACTCATAACTTTGTACTTTGTCTCCTTTTTTTCACCATTTAGCTTCATCTTGTCTGTTCCTGTTTGGCTGTAACTAAGTTCTGGATAGAAATATCAGCTGTGCTGCTACCATCAATACCTTGGTTTAGAGATGTTGGAGCTTGGCCTGTGTTTCAGTGTAGTGCTGTTTCTCTTACTGTGACTCACTGGATGTGCTGTCTTTCATCCTCTAACATTGGAGCTGGCTTGGAGCTTGTGTGCCTGGCTGTGTCTTTCCTGAATGGAGCCTGTGGAGTTGACAGTTGCCTTTTGTATCTGTGCTGCTTTCTGCGTGTCTGCTTCTGTCTCCTTGAACACCAGCTGGCCTCGGTAGATGGCCGCTCACATTAAGCCTGGTTCTGCTGGAGGTTTTTTCCTGTTAAAAGGGAGTTTTTCCTCTCTATTGTCGCTACATGCATGCTTGATGTGAGGGTTTGCGGTCGAGTCAGTCAATGCAACGTGCTGGTTTTCCTTAGATAGAAAATCAAACCAATTTGAGTCTGTGATTTGATTGAATTGTTTCTGTAAAATACTTTTAACGTGACATGTGTTGTGAATTGATGCTATATAAATAAAAATGAATTTAATTGACTTGGAGCATTTAGTACAATTAAAACAATTACCACTGAGATTACTTTGCCAGCACTGTGCAGATATAGAGCGCTCATTATGGCAACCGGAGATGCACTTTGTAGCTTAGATGTCCATAACAATCTGAGGTATTCAGATCAACCCACAGATTTTAAGATTGAATACCCCCAGTGGACCAACTCCTGTGATGCCCCTTGTGCTTCAGATTTACGGGTGTGCAAGAAACAGCGAGTACAAAGACTCCTGCTTTTTGAAACATGTTAAAAGTTTCTAATTAATTAACCAAAATTAATGCATTAAAGTCACAGCCCTAATATATA
>JAUZNJ010043274.1:0-33248 GCA_034780135.1 Jordanella pulchra | reverse complement strand
CCATCCCTCCATCCATCCATCCATCATCCATCCATCCATCATCCATCCATCCATCCATCCATCATACATCCATCCCTCCATCCATCCATCCATCCATCCATCCATCCATCCATCCTCCATCCAACATCCATCCATCCATCCATCCATACCTCCATCCAACATCCATCCATCCATCCATCCTCCATCCATCAGGGTCACAGTTGGGCCGGCACCCATCTCCGGCAGACTCTGGGCATAAGGCGGGGTCCACCCAGGACAGGACGAAAGTCTGTCGCAGCATAACAAAAATCCTGGTTCCATTTTTTTTTAAAGGGTCAACAAGTCCGCCCCCCCCCCGTTCCCCTGTTCTCAGCTCTGATCACCCTGCAGGTAAATGTGACCCAAAGCCAATTTAGGGCTGTTTAGAATGAGTGAGGACGCCCAGATCTGACCCAGTCTGTGGTCCTGAACCCGACTGTTTGGAACGGGACCGATTTGGTTCAGATCGGACTTTGACATCCGTTTTCATCAGAGCGTCACCAGCGGTCAGAAGAACAGACAGAAGCTGGGATCTAAACACTGAACAGAAAATCAGGAAAAGTTTCTGTGAAATGCAGATAAGATCTACCAGAAAACTGTTAGCAGCTAATAAAGAAACTATGTGGAAGGGTTTGGAACCGATTTCAGGTTTGGAACCGATTTCAGGTTTGGAACCGATTTCAGGTTCTGCTCAGTTTAAATCTGTGATCCGTCCTGAAGGCGCCATCATGATTTTTTGCTGCTGGGAGAACAAGCAGGAAGCTTTAAGACCAGACCAGGTGCAGCTGGATCCCCAGCGAAAGTCAAAGGTCAAAGGTTAGGAAGATGAAGATCCGTTCTGGTTTACTGACCTGCAGCTCGTCGCCACCTGCTGGTGGAATCAGAAGCACAAACATGTCGACCATGTCTGCCACAGCAAACTCAGACTGACCGACGCCTGAAACAGAAGAAGAGTCCAGTTATCATGACGGAGCATCAGAACAGAACCGGAACCTTGGAAGGATCTGATCCAGATGAATCCAGAAAAATGTCCTTCAGTTCAACTCTGTTGGTTTTAAAAAGCTGAAACTCAACTTAATAAACAAATGAAAATTAAACAAGGAGGAAGTTTTTCTTCAGTGACTCAGAGACGAATGTTAATAAACTTCAGATTTATTCCTCTTGGTGAATTCATTGCTTCCTCGCCGTTTAAAGCAGCGAGCACTTCCTGTTCCCGGGGATTCCTCTGTTCTGCTCTGCTCTGAAGGACAAGAACCAAAAAACTTTCCCAACTGTCTGGATGCTGCTGCTGGTCCAGTTGGTGACACGGGTCTGGTGACGCTTTCACACCGAACACCATTCAGCTGCTGTCGCTCGCTGACATGTTGAGGCTCCACTCCTGACT
This sequence comes from Jordanella pulchra, assembly GCA_034780135.1. Taxonomy (NCBI): domain Eukaryota; kingdom Metazoa; phylum Chordata; class Actinopteri; order Cyprinodontiformes; family Cyprinodontidae; genus Jordanella; species Jordanella pulchra. The sequence continues at coordinate 31,846 of JAUZNJ010043274.1, read as the reverse complement.
TGTGAAAGCAAAATCTGTTGGGCTGACCTCCAGAACAGATTTTAGTGGAAGTTTGATTTATCAGTTAACCTTGTGAAACAAGTCAAGAATGAGAGACAGAACAGCTGCTGCGATTGGATAAATACCGGACACGGAGGGAGGGGCCACGTGGTGATTCGTCGGTCCGTTTATTCAAGCTAAAGGATCAGTCCGGCTAATGCTAAGCTAACCAAACGCTACTGCGATGGGATGAAAACGTTGGTTCATATGTTCCCTCCTTTTCTCATCCTAATATAATATTTAGGCAGGTCAGATTCTTGTGGCCCCAACGGTTAAAGGTCACTGACGACGTAGAAATTAGACACGTAGACTGGAACAGATATTATTCCAGCATTAATGTCTCCGCCTGAGGACTGGGTTCCTTCCAGCTGCTCTCTGAATAATAAGCTTGGATCTAAGGAGCCTCACCAACAGTCTCCACGAGGACCACGTCGTACCCCGCCCCCTCACAGAGGACGATGGCCTCGTTGGTGGTGCGGGTGACGCCGCCGAGCGTTCCTGAGGCCGGCGACGGCCTGATGAAGGCATTCATGTCTCTGGACAGCTCAGTCATACGAGTCTTGTCCCCAAGAAGAGACCCTGCAACCAGAACTCCCAGTTAGTCCCAGCATGACGCTCTCTGTACGTCCGATGAACCGTTTTATCGGCCGTCACCTCCCGTGGTGCAGGAGGAGGGGTCCACGGCCAGCACTGCTACTTTATGGCCCCTCCCAGTCAACATTTTTCCCACCACTTCAATGAACGACGACTTCCCTGCGCCGGGAGGACCAGATAACCCTGGAAAAACAGAAACATGGAGGAAATCACAAACTTTAGCTTTTAAAGTGAAGCTTTGGTACAAATTATTTCAACTGGTAACGGTTGAACAGCAGCGGGTCCCCAGGGGCCTCAACCATCAGCTGTTTAACAGCCATTCATTGAACAGCAGCGGGGAGACGTCTAAAACATGGCGGACGGTCAGACGCCTCGTCTCCTGAACTGAAACCAGACCTCTGAGTTTAAGAATAAGTTGAAACGGGTTTTAAAGAGGAGAAAACATGGCAGCCATATTGGATCCAAGATGAACAGACTTTCAATAGGTTGTGCGTTTTTTTGTAAAGTTGTGTTTGTTTTTTGAGGGACAGACATGAGCCTGGATATGAGCAGGTGAACATCAAACTCTGAACAATCAATGCTGGTTGGTTTAGATCTGGTTCCTGATGACGGCTCAGAGCAGAGCTTCCCAAACCGGTCATCAGAAAACAACAATGCAGCCGACATATAATTCACTCTAAATGCACAAATAAAAGGAAAAATCCATTATATTCATGTCTTTAAGTTTATTTATTTAATGACATTTAAGTATTTAATGGGACGTTTAATTTAGTATTTTACCAGTAAATGGTTTATTTACTGTTTAAATCAGTTATTAAATGAATAAATGTTGTTTCTCCTTATTTCCTGGGACATTAATATTTTCACTCTATATTTTGTTTCTCCCCCATCAGAAACATCTCAGGTCTCCATAGATCCAGATCAATCAGATCCTCCAGTTTCTATCTAAGGAGAACCAGCAGGTTGCATCCAGTCATTGACTCTGCAGGATGAGCAGGTAGAGGCAGGAGATCCTGACTCTGCATTAGTCCCTCTGGAGAGGAAACCAATGAATGCTTGTGGTCAGCTTTAGGCTCACCTACTCTGAAGGCCACCGGCTTCCCTCCATTGTTGCTCTCCTGCTCCCTCCTGAAGCCCAGGACCCTCTGCAGCAGAACCTGGGCCAGATCCTTCTTCCTGGGATGCTGGGTCTCCACCAGCGTGATGGACTCAGCCAGGGAGGCCCTCTGACCGCAGATCAGTCCTTCAAACAGCCTGTCCAACAGCCTGTGTTCGGGTCCGCTCAGGTTCTGGATGTGCTGGGGAACATTGCTGCTAACCGCCCTGGACGGAGGCCGGGAGAGGAGGCGGAGGAGACGGACAGCAAGCCGCCTCATTGTCGGGAGATTATGGGATGTCTGGAGAAAAAAACAACAGATGAATCAGAACCAGAAACGCTGTCAAAATAAAGCAAAGATCAGGTTTTAAGGACCCTGTTACTCAACAACCAACCAAGTTGTTTAACTTCTAATGAGCGATTCTTCATTGGACCAGCGGTTCACTTCGACGTCACCCTGTGACTTAATGACGAAACATAAACTGTTGGAGTGATGTTTTTCCAGATAAAATATCTACTTAGACCAGAACTCCCAACTACTCTGTGACCTCCCTGCAGCCGCTCAGAGGCATGTCAGCCGTTTAATTCGCTGTCTTCCTGTTTCCGCTGACGTCACGAACGTTATTAAACTCTCTAAAACGTCCAAAGTAACTACAATCAGTCCTTTGAAATTATCCACCGTTCCGTTACAGTGTATTAATAAACATATTAGTTTGGTTTAAAAAATGAAGTAGAAAAAAACGAAAATAATTTTAACTCAATTTTTATGTAATTCCAAACCTTAACCACTACACGGCAGCAGAGGAACACAAATCTACCGTTCCCCAAATTCAGCTAAATATTGACGGGTGGAAAGATCAATATTAATGAAACTCAGGTTAACAGTATGTTTTTGATGATGTTGTTTTTCCATGTTCAGTTTTTTCCCTAAAGTTTCTTCTGCCTTTTTAAGCTGCTTCCCTTTGTTTGCTCCCATCCTTAGTTCATTTTCATCGCCGTTGGTTCGTTTTCAAAATGACTTTAAACAAATGTATGGACGGGTTTTGGTAAAATGTTCAAAGGTGTGTATTCTGATTGGCAAAAAGGATTCGATCCGGATCACCATCTGGATCAGGAATGTTTGAACGACTCTGTGAATACAGGAATGAACTAAAGGTGGAAGTCACAATATGAGCTACTCAGCAGATTTCCGAGTTAAATCTCTTCAAAATTAAGCTCCGTTGAGTTTTAAATACTTTAAGTCTAACGGTTCAGGTCGATGACTAATAAAAATCTTTCTTACTGAGACTTTACAAGTCTTATTTTATATATTCTATGATTTACTATCAACACAACAGCTTGTTTCCAAGTTGAATCTCTTTGCTGTTAACAAAACTCACCCAGAACATTTAAGATTTCTGCAAACACTTCCAAAAAGGTTTTGTTTTACGTTTAGTCAAAAACATTGATAATTTTTTTGTTTTTGCAGTATCCTGTCTGGCGATGTGGCAATAAGAATAATTATCTTGGTGTCAAACAGAGCCCAACAGATTTTGCTTTCACAAGTGGAGCAGTAGGGCTATCGCCATAGTGTTCCGCTTGTTTTATGCATATAAACTGCTTTATTATAATTATACAGGGTGATTTAAATATTATATGAACACCGCAATGAAAGTAGAATAGGAAAGATAAAAAATAAAAAATAAAAAAATCTCTTCATTGACTTTCAATGATTTTTAAATGTTGTGCCTCGTTTTGAAGCAAATATGCAATTTCCAACAACCGGGAAGCGGAAAACATAAGAATATTTAGATTTTGGGTTGATTAATTCAGTGTTAATTAGTTAGAATTTGTTTTATATTTCAATGCAACAGTTTCATTTTTTTTGTCTTTTAAAGATTTTTATTATTTTTAATCTAAAGGTGATTCATTTTAGTGTTTTTCTTTTAAAGGTGTCAATTTTTTTTTTCTACAACTGTTTTCTATCCGTGTATTATGTGTGCCTTCTAGCTGGAGTTATCTGGAAAATCGCTTATTGGTTTCATAAGAACAAAGATTCTTCAATGTTTGCTTTTATCTTTACTTACTTTTATTTTCCTTCTATAATATTGCTTAAATAATGTAAAGCACTTTAAATCGTCTTTGTGCCACATTGTGCTATACAGATAAACTTGTCTTGCCTAAATGCCACAGGTATATATGTATAATTTCTTTTTTGAAAAACTTAAAAGACCAATGGCAAGACCTAAGCTACACCTTTAAACTACTAATTTCCAATAATAAGAGCTAGAATGGAAATTGATGTTGCACAAAGAGTTTTACAATGAAGACAATTCAAAAAGTCAAGAAAATCAGACATAATCTGAAGCACATTTTCTCATGCAGACCCAAGTCAACCTATAACACCTGTATGATTAGGAGTGAAAAAAAACAAATGCAGAAAGTTACCTGTTCTGTAGTTGTGCAATTTCTCCTGAACTGTCAGACTGTCAAAACAGAATAAATATGTTGAAGACATTTTGTTCAGAAACACTGCACTGACCATAGATACTTGCATGCATATTTCATATCAAAACTGACTTTGGAGCTTTTAATTTGCACCATCTCTTCTTTGAGGTTTTTGAGTTCTTCCTGAAGTGACGCAATGAGGGAGGCATCCTCGCTACATTCACACATAAATGATTACCATCGGTTAGCTTGTACAATTTGAGATCCCCCCCCCCCAAAAAAAAAAAAACAAAAACTGCCTTACCTCTTATTTTTTTGCTCAAGTTCAGCGATAGTTTTCTCCTATTGGCACAAATTCCAATTGTTAGCATCAGAAATAACAGCAGCTTCACACAAGCAGTCACACAAATGACCAGTGGATTTAATACTGAATGATTCCAACACTCACAGCAGCTTCCTTCTTAATCTGCAGCTGCTTTAGTTCCTCCTGAAGTGCACTCAACTGGGTGTCCTTTTCTTGAAGGCTGTGAAAGTGAAATGGCTTTTAAAAATAAGGTGTAAAATAATCCACCTTTTAATCTGATATTAGCAGAAAAGAAGAGATGTACTAACCCCAGCTTTAGATGTTCCAGTTCAGCTGGGTTCACCTGCTGAAACAGAAAAGATAACCATCACTTAGTTTAGTGTTTCAGATAGATGTTTATTTGGACATAAAGCTAAAATGTCCTACCTGCTTGCTGTCTTCATCATGTTTACTCTGACTTGCCTCCAGTAGAGAGTTGATAGAGGTTACTTGCTGTGTAAGCTGGTTCTTCTCAACCTGCATCTCCTCTAGCTGGGCAGTGAGGGTATCCACCCGAGCAGACCGCTCCTTGACCTCAGTCTCCAACCTCTCTATGCGCACTTGGTACTCTGCATAGACAAAAATGAACTGAAATGAATTGAAATGCCATTTAACCCAGATTTTTTTATACTCTACAGTCATGCATATGACAATGAACACATGAACTCAATACTGCAGTGCCTTTCTCTGACCTGTCAGTGCACCACTGTTTTGTTGGGTCTGCTCCAAAGTTGCCTGCAGGCTGCTGTTCCTGCTTTGTGTTGTCCTGAGTTCCTCACACACCTCCTCCAGTCTCTTCTGCAAGGCCTGTTCACTTTCTGCTCTGCTCGCCTGGAGGGTTTTGGTTAAAATGCATTAGACAGCAGGTGGCAGCAACGACTTATCACAATTCTTGATTAAGAAATCTATTTGAAGAAAGGATGACATTTCCTAACAAAACACACAAAGAAGCCGCACCTATTGTACTATTAGTAAATATTTGGGAGGAAAGTTGTGATTCCAACGTGGTTGAGCCATTTGGTTTTTGCAAAACCATCTTACAGAAAGTGAATTGAGGGATTTCAGAAATAAATCAAACTAATTTTGTGGCTATAGGGCTCTAACTTGCACACCTTACTGTGTGACAAGCTTACAAAATGAAGCAGCAGTGATGCTGGGTAATGTAATAAATAAACATCAAGGCTCGTGACTTGTGCCGACTTAATCACCACAAATATCCATCAAAAGAGGAAGGAGCCACAGCATGTGAGCTATTGAAGGTACAAGGCAAGCTGCGAATTAACGGTTAGAGAACTACTTCCTTTATACAAGCCATGTGGTTTGAATTCAAACCAGGAAGTAAAAAAAGAAAACAAAATAACACCAGTTTTACAGTCTACATTGGAAATCTGTAGTATAGTTTGGAAAATAGGTTTTCAAGAGAAGGCTAACTTTGGGGGTTATGACAATTAAGTGACATTAAAACACTACCGTTTGAAGCAGGACACAAAATGTTTCAGATATCCTGTTTCGTTAAAGCATCCTCTGCAGAGCGGTGTGTTAAGCGCCACCCTGGGGCCGTTTGTGGCATTCTGATTTTATAAAACAAAAACAAGTAGGTTTAATTTAGCCTAATAATGTTGATAGGGGTACACATTTTTCAAATTTTATTACAGATTTATAACAGAGATGTTGGGGACAACACTAAACATTTCTCTTTTAAATTTTATTTCTTATTTATTTCACATTAAGGAGGTCTAATAATCTGATTTATGTTAAAATGGGTCTCTAAAGTAGGCTTATTAAAACAAGAATATTCTGTTCTTGTTTCTGACAAACAATCAATAAAAAAAACTATAGTCCAAAAAACAATAAGTCCATAAAATTGTAGACATGAAATGCTTTTTTGATAAGGTCTATTGTTTTATTAAATTATTGTAGTGTATTGCAAATTATTCGAGTTGAGCAGATGCTGGGGAAAAAAAAAAAAAAAAAAAAAAAAAAAAAAAAAAAAAAGGTTAAAATTGCATCCGACAATTTCTTCAAGCTTTAAGATCTCGGTCCATAGAGCTAAACGTGTGAAGCCTGCAGCTACAATAATCTTCTAATCACTCTTCGTAATTATCCAAGATGTTTTTAATGTACGAGTCCCTCAGAATCCTGAGGTCTCGATAGATGAAATGCAGTGAAACGTACAGCACTAATGATGCACATGTAGATGAGGTTTTATTAAACTGAGCATTTTTCTCTGCAATTTGTTCCCCTTATAACACATTACCTCTGCTCCTTAGCTGATTTTTAGATGAGCTTTAAATTTTCCACTTCAATTGTAAATTTTTATTTTAAATGTAGTCCTAATTGCTTTTTTTTTTGCTTTCTGCATAGTTCCAAAAATTTTTCTGTTTTTTTTTTTTTAGAATATGCTAATTTCATTTTAACTCACTTTATTTTTTTAGCATATTTATATGCAATTGTTATGCATACATTTATTTCTATATCAAATGATCTACTTTTAGATTTATTTTCTAAAATGTTTCTATTAGTTTGAGGAATTTGTATTTATATTTTGTTTTTAATTTCTTTTATCAGTTTTTTATTGTTCCTTTTTGTCAGTGTCTTTGTGAAAGGCAGGGTCTGCTTTTGTAAATTATGGTCCTAATGCAAATATCTGATAAAACTGAACTGATACAGAATCTCACGGCTTCACCCCCCTTGCGGCTCAATTATCACACAGCTACACTGGTTTTTAATCCCTACAGTAACCCATTCCCGGAACATGAGAAGGTCAGGGAATAGGCGGCAAAAGTCGTACATTTTTCTTTACTCCATAACCAAGCGGCTGTTGAAAGACGACACTGGGTTTATTGGAAAACAGAGAGAAAAAAAAAATAAAATCTGCTTCCACATAGAAACCTGAGAACAGTTCATGTATAGTGTAATAAAAATGTGCCGTTCCCACAGGCTGTGCCAACCTGCAGCAGTGAGAGCTGCTTCTCTGCAGCAGAGAGTTTGGACTCCAGCCCTTTTCTGACGTGCTCATCAGCAAGCAGATTTTCCGTCTTTTCTCCAAGCTCTTTAGTCAACTTTGCACATTCCTGACGCAGCTTAGCCAGCTCTGCATTTTGTCTGAGAGCAGAATGAAAAAAAAAAAAGTTTAAAGAGGGTTAAACAAAAAGTTAAAACGTAAAACACCAGACAAACTTGTGAAATAGCATCCATAATATAAAGACTAAGATTAAATATCGTTATAAACTTACTTGCTCTCAGCTTGACTAGTTGCTTTGTTTAGGGCATCACGAAGGATTGAATTTTCCTGCTGTAAACGAGCAAGTTGGGCATTAGGTCCTTTTTCCAGCTGGTCCTGCAGGCTCAGGATCTGCAATGTAAAGATTAACATCAATATTGCTGCAAAAGCCCATGAGGATCCAAAACTCAAGTTCTGACAAACTTTATCGTTACATGAAAGGATCTAACCTTTGCATTGAGCCTCTGGGTCTGGGCTACATGGTCCTGGTAACTGGCCTGCATGCGAGCTTGCAGAGCAATCATTTCTTGTTCCCTCTTACTCAGCTGAGAGCTCAGACGTGTCTCCACACTGGCAACCTTTGACTTCTCTGCTGACAGTTCCTGATAAAAAGCAAAGTAAAGTCACATCCCTTTGGGTTCATCTAATGCTTCTGTAGCTGCAGAGTCACTTTAGAGTAAAGAACCATGAAAAGTAGCCGTCATTGCTTTAATCCCATTACAGAAAGAGACTTTGGTTTGATAATTTAATCATTATTTAACTCATAATGTAGAAAAAAAAATAAGGTTTTCACAAATATTAACACAGGCCATTACACAATAAATCTAAAATTAATTTAATTATAGTTTCTAAACAGAGATTCTGCCAAACAAAATGTTGTATCCTGAAATTTTGGTCATGATAAAGCTTCTTCTAGTTCTAAATGATTCTCTCAGAGCAGCAGTGAGACAAAACTAAATTTCAATTAAAACTAAAAGCTTAGACCAGCTAAAAACCTTGCCACCCATAGGGTTGATTCTGGCTAATACAAGGGCTTTATGAAGATTTGCGCTCTTAGGTAATGGGATTTTATTTGCTGATCTATCTTGTCTGTTTATCTCTGTTCTGCTGCCACCTATAGGACACAAAAGGACAATAAAGGCCAAGAAAAATGATAAATCTTAATCCTCTACAATTAACAAAAAACACCTAAACCCACAGTTTGGTACCAAAAAATAATGGCCTAAAATCTAATTCCTACTGCATGAAAACACAGAGTACAAATACAGAAGTATCAAAGTTTTTTACAACAAAAATGTTTAACAAGCTACTATAATTTAACCCCTCTGGCTCCATAGACAATGAAAAAGACATTTTATATTGTTTTTGCATTGGCCTTGTTGACACAAATAAAATTTAAAAAATGGCAGTTACCAACATAAAGCCATCAGTGTCCGTTCCGCTTTTTTAGCAAATGACTTTTATAACAAGTCCAGCTTCTGAATAAAGATTAATCACAAGACGCACCATCTCACAGAGGGTGAAGAAAGTTTTGTTTTTTTTCTTTTTACATTTTCTGTAAATCTGTACTTTTCTGACTTAATGATTTTGCACAAAGAACAAAAGCTGATCAGATTAGTTTAGCTGTTGTTTAAGGGGCAAACTCAGCCTTAGATGCAGCAAAAAATGAATAAAGAAGAAATTTGGAGAAATCTTTACTTCTTTCTAGCTTTTAAAAATAACTCTGGTCATTCCAGAGCTTTCTCTAAAATCTCATTAATAGTATTTTTAAATGGCAGACACCATCAGCTTTAAAATTATGCCAACAGGCAGAAATGTGCTGTGATGGGTATTTCAGTGTTGAACCTTTGTTATCTCTCGAAGACGACTCTTCGCTGCAGAAGCATCCTCCTGCTCTGCTACCAGCTGTTTTTCTCTCTCCTCCAGCTGCTTCTTGAGCATGGCAACCGGATCTCCTTTTTGAGAGGCCTAAAATAAATTCATTAATTAATTAATCACACAATGCACAAAGTAAAGAATATATCTCTCTATGTTAAGTTAACCCCAGCTACCCACCCCGACCACTGGCTGCTTCGTTTCATACCGTGTGCCAGGTGTCCTGAATGATGCCAACTTTCTCAGAAAGAATCTCAATGAGCCGGTGCGCCTCTCTCTCACTGAACATCATGCTGCTGATGGTGGAAACCAGAGCTTTATAGGGCAGGTACAACGGAGCGTCGGCTGGATCAACAACCGCTGCTGCTGCTGCTGAAGAGACAAAGACAAAAACAGCAACATGTGTGATTCGAATGAATTACATTTATCATTTAAAACAAATGTTGTGATTTTTAAAAGTTCCAGGCTTCCCTGAAGGTGACATCGTGTTCATGCTGTTTTTGAGAACGACCTTCAGGTCTGTGGCACTGGGCAGTTTCAGACAGAAAAATGCTGGGTTGTTGTGGCACCAGGCAGAGACAAGCCTCAGGAAAAGGAGAAGGTCAGCCCCTCCTCCCTGCTCATTGTCAGAAGCACTGAAAAGCTTTGTAAGCTAACCAAACAGGCCCAACAGTGTTTGGACAAGCTGCTGTGCTCTATGCCCCTCAGAGCAGAGGGTCAGACGCTACCCACGTCTGCCCCTTGGTACTGTGGGTACACAGCTGGAAGATCATCAATACCAACAGGTTGCAGTGAGAAAGCACTATTATGTAACCCAACTATGCAGACATGCCTTTTTCTCTCCGCTCAGCAGCACAAGACACCCAATCACCAGTGTTGTGGCTAATGAAGTTCCTAGTTCCATGACAATTTCCTACACTTCAAAGGACAAGACTAATTTCTGCAATGTTAGCCCTATAAAGCAATACTGACCAATATAAACAGTTTAATAATGGATATAAAGGCTCCTAAAAATCAGGCTTCAAACACTACTTCTCCCGGTCACAATTCCAAACTTTATTAGACTCAAATTTCCACTTATGTGAAAGAAAAAGAAAGAAAACAAAAATCATGCCAGTTGATACGAACCACAGGTGCCACTGAAAAGATGTTGCACCCAACTGCAAAAAAAGATTGTAAAATGCAGCTAGGTCTCTCATACTCTATTTTATATCCAACACACCTTTCAAGATGGTTGGCAGGTAGTCCTTCAAACTCCCATCCATGGACAAACAAGAAAAAAAAAACAACTGATGGCAGACGTGGATGAAGGAACAGATGGCATGACAAACATTCGGTGGTACAGTGCAGAGAACAGTCAATAGGAGAGGATGGATGCACTGCGGTAAAAAGCTATGAAGATGGATTACATAGAAAGATGGAGGAATGGGTGGATATCAAAAGGACAGACTTCTGATGAACAATATATTGATGGCTAGCTAGGTAAATAAACAAAGAACATGAATGACAGAAGGATGCAGGGATGGATAAACAGATTCATTAAGGATATATAAATGATGAACAACAAAATAAAGGACATGGGAAAACGGTGGCTGGAAATAAAAACATTTTTATGCTTTTAATTTCTTTTTCTGTGAATATTCAAACTGGAACTATATTTAAATCAATATTTTCACTTTTCTAAAACTATGTAAAAAGTTCAAAATGTATAAAATGAGGCTAAATCTAGATTTTATAAATCAATGTGTACCAAAGGACTCCTAAAGGAAGATGTAGGATGCTGTTTGGATGTGTGCTTACCAGACTCTGACTTCTTTTTGGAAGCTTTCTTCTTGGGCTCCTGTGTTTTATTTGGAGCTGCTGGAGCCAGCTGAGACCCCACTGGAGGCACGGCCATCACTGGGACGTCTTTGGTGACAGTCTCCAGGACTGGGGTAGCCTTGGATAGAACTGCTGTGGACTTGGCTGGGACTGGAGCAGACTTGCTTGGTGCGGGGGCAGATTTATTCGATGCAGGGGCAACAGATTTAGCTTGGGTGTTGCTAGACTTGGTTGATACTGAGGCAGGAGGTGGAGAAGGGGCAGATTTGGTAGATGGAGGAGCTGGAGCAGACTTGGTAGATGCAGGAGTAGATTTCGCAGATGCTGGTACAGACTTGGTCGAAGCTGGTGCAGAGGATGAGGCGGCTGCTTTGGTCTGTGCAGACAGAGGAGCCTGGGTCACAGAAGAGGCTGCTGAAGACTTTACTGGTGCAGGAACAGAGACCACTGAGGGAGCTGGCGGAGTTGAGGCTGGTTCAATTTTTGCCACTTTCTTCTTCTTTTTCTCCTTAGGAGAGGGCACAGGTGAGGGCTCAGCGGCTAAGCTAGGCTCAGCTCCAGGTTTGGGTTGTGACTCCACAACTAATGGGGTTGCAGATGGTTTGACTTCAACCAGTGGAGCAGGCTCAGGGGCAGGAACAGCAGCTACAGCTGGAGCAGCACCAGGCTCAATGGCTGCTTCAGCTTCAGAGTCAGCAGCTTCTTCAGACTTCTCCTGCTCTGGGATTTTTCCGTTTGGCTTTTCCTCTTTTTTCTTCCCACGAGTCTTCTTCTCTGCTACTTTGTCCTTTTTCTTCTTTTCCGAGCGAACTGACTGTATTTTACCTAACTCCCTGCGTTGTTTAGCAAGAGCCTCCTCATAGGACGTTTCCTTCATGGAGAAGGTGGAAACCAGGGCAATCCCTACAGCAGAGATCACCATGAAGCCACCAAATACCATAATCCCAAGAGTCTGGGGGTCATAGATATCCATCTTTTGATTTCAGTAAACCTAAAATGAGAAATGAGAAGTTCTTAAAAGGTACTAACCAAAGAGTCTCTTTACAACAATAATATAGACCAGTAATTTGGTAATGGTATTTTATAAACAGCACTAAATCAAAAAAAGAGAGAAGTGGTGTGGTAAACAAACATCCTGTTTAATTTAAACAACCTCAAGGTGTCGCCAAATTCCCAGTTTCAGTGAAGGCTGCAGTATCCACCACAGTGTGGAGCGCTGAGCTGAAGCTCCTAAAACCTAGAAAATGACACATTTCTTCTACCAACATAAAGCATCTACTTTAATAATCGCATTATCTTGTGTTCACTTGGAAAGCTACTTAATAATATATATGTTTATAAAATAAATATTGCTAATAAAAAGAAAACACAAAAGCAATCTAAGCAAGAGTCAATTTTACTCAACAGCATATTTTCAGGTTAAAGGCTTTTTATCATTTGGAGGGTGTTCATTTTACTTTATTGTTTTTTGTTGTTGCTATTTTTCACAAATAAATGCTTTTAATATTTTTTGCTTCACCCCTCTATCTGCACATTTGTGATTGTTACATAAACTGCATAGAGTATCTTTTTTGTATGTATGACTTTGTATACTGAATTTGACTATCTCAGTTCGTTATATTATTGTGAAAAATTTGCATTGTTTAAGGCAAAATACTTATGCAAATTTCTTGGGTTTAATCACAACCACCACCACCATTACAACTACGAATAATAAAACTAACAAAAATATTACAAAATACAACACAACTGTTAAAGACGGCATCTATGATAAAATTCATTTGTTTTAAGAAGTTAGAAGTTTACTGAATAAATTACAAAGTGCTAGCCCTAACTTTAAATCTACAAAAAGCAAAATATATTTCTTTTTTGTTTTGAAGTTGGCTGGTGAGTCTTAATTTCCTGTCCCGTTATGAAAAAAAGCCTAGAAGGGCCCCTAACTTGCAGCTCCGGTGACAAACCAGAGTTGAGCCTGCAGGGCAGGAAAAAGTTGGATTTTTTTACGCAAAAGCACCTTCCTAACTTTATTACAGCAGAGGTCCCTGCTTTATATATTTATATGTATATAAATACTAGGGAAGAGTAAAAAGAAATGGGAAAAATGTAACTGAAACAGTCTGCAAAAACAAATCGACGTAGACATATTTAAAAGACAACCGCTTTGCAATGTTAGTGCAATAAGAGTCCAGAGTCCCTTTTAATTGCAGGGAATTAAAGGAAGAAGAGCACAGAAAATACAAAGTGGTGCTTCCTGATCTGCGGCGACACACGTCAATACATCACAGCTCAGATTGAACAGAAAAGGAGGACTTGAAGAAAAAAAAAAACAAACCAGGATGATTTCAAGAGACTCAACCTAGTGGAGTGTTACAGGCTACGTGTACTTTCCAAACTCTGTCTTGCATCCGTGTCCACCGGAATTCCTTCTGTCGGCTACTTTGGGAATTAAAATAAACCCCAACATTCAATTTATTTCTTAGCCATATGTACTATAAGCAATATCTCCACATAAGTCGTTAGTTTTAGTCTAATTTTAACTAAAAAAAAACGCTTTTTCACCAACTTCCAGAATGTTTGTTTAAACACATTTAAAGGATTCCAGAGGATTCACAAGATACTTAGTGCACACACACGTTAAACCTTTGACATACTCCACAAAATAATGTCAGATTTAACACGTTACTTAACGGCTAGCAGCAGAGCGATCATTATTAATCAATGAATTTTGCTAATGTCCAGCATACCAACTGTTGGTCTAAGTAATAAAATGTTATAAAGTCAAAAATAAAACCCGAAAATAATATGGAAAAAATAAAGAGATTTCTAAATCAATCCTCTTTAGTTTTATACAGAGTCCTTCTGTTTAAATAGTTATTTAACGGTTTAGCTCGAAGATAGCTGTCCAAGCTAGCTAAGCCTTACTCAATGAATAAAATTTTCCAAGAATCCTACACTTACTGCCCTGCTGCTCCCGGTAAAGCTGCGTCTGCTTGCTTCAAATAGGTACTTGTTGAAAGCAAAAAATGGGCTCTGGGTTTGAGATGAATTGACGTCTGTGGAGAGCTACCTCTATATTCCAGCTAACTAACTCTTTTTTTTCCCTCTAACGGCGCTCCCCCCTCACTCCGCTGGATCCGTGGTCTGCTGTGAAGTCGTGGCACTTCGAGCTGGCTAGACGCGCTGGCCCCGTGCCTCTTACAGCTACAATAAATCCAGAAGGTTTATGATTGGCTGAGAAGGAGCTTAGACGAGAGCAAAGCCTGCTGGGATATGTAGTTCTTCGTACTTACTCAAACAAAAGAGGTTTGTCTTTTACCCAAGACCATCCACATTTACAACAGTACCGCGATAAATGCCGTCTACTTTTCAAATACGTTTTTATGCTTATAAAAAAGACCTGCTGGAAACAGATTTAGAGCTCTGTTCAAAGGAAAAATTATAGGGGTTTTACAGATTGGCGAAAGGTTTTTGCGTGTGAAGAACCTAAAGACTTATCAAGTTGCAGTCTGACAAAGTTTACATATTTAGTCTGTATAAAAGCAGAAATTCAAATTTTACGGTGTAACGTTTTCATGCTTCCCGTGTGAACAGAGAAAGTGAATGGTTATACTGGAATATTAACAAACATAGAATTATAATGACAATAAAAACAACCAAAGTTTAACGATTAAGAAGGTAAAATAACAAAAGACAAAAACGAACATAAAATTAATCCCACAACACTCGGAATTTCAAAGTACATTCATAGAATTATCACCTTTTTAAGGATCTAGCAGAAGTAATATTGGTGTCTTGCTAAAATAAAAAGGGGATTTTGAGTAGAGCTGCTCTAAATATCCGGTTTATATACCTAAAGAAATTCTTTGGAGAGCAGAACAAAAGAATTCAAAAATGGAAGGGCTTTCCATCCCAACAGGTTTGACACTTTAGGGTATTCTGAACATGCCTTTTGCCTCTTTTTTGCCTGGAGTGAACTGGATTGGGTCATGCAGTGTCTTTGGACAGTTTGTTTTTTCTGTAACAAAAACATTACATTAAGCGTAGTTTGGATTGTCATTATTCTGTTGCAATTGCTCTGATACTACAGTTTAGTGCAAGAAATCCAGAATTCACCAAACCATCCATCCATCCATCCATCCATCCATCCATCCATCCATCCATCCATCCATCCATCCATCCATCCATCCATCCATCGGAGAACCGACTCCTTGCACAAAACCACAGTCGGGAATTGAGCCAATGGCATTCTTGCTATGAAGAAACACAGCTACAAACTGCAGCACTGTGTAGCCCACTAGCAAGCCATTTTAGCATTATTTGTCCATTAAATTTTTAACTCTATCTTATCTTTGCTTTTTCTCATTATAGTAGCAGCATCACACTTTGCTTAGTTGTGACACTGTCCTGGAGGGAGGCATTAGCTAGGATGTTAATGTGAACAACTTCAATTATAGATAAAATTCTGCCTGTTTTTCATTTAGTCCTGCTTCTCTCCATAGCTATTGCCTCAACTTACTGTACGTGCTCTCATCCCTTTTATATTAAAACTGGCTGGGGGTCATCGGCTTAGCTGTTTCTTTCCTAGACATCGCCATGAAACTAGTCTAACATTACCTTCTCTAGCATAGAAAAAAAAATTTGGATCAGTTTATTTTGTGTGTCTGATTATGTCTTCTTGAAACCCTAGTCAGGCTCTGCAGAAGGCTGCTCACATTGATCCTGGTTCTACTGGAGGTTCCTTCCTGTTAAAAGGGAGTTTTCCTCTCTACTGTCACTGCATATACGTATGCTTGTAGTGGATTGCTGAACAGTTAAATACAGTTGTGGTCAAAAGTTTACATACACTTGTAAAAAACATAATGTCATGGCTGCCTTGAGTTGTGATAGAAAATGTGAACAAATCTGCTGGGTCAAAAAGATACATACAGCAACATAAATTGTCAGATTCGAATGGTCACATTTTCAACAGACCCATAATAAATTTATGAAAGAACCAAACTTGATGAATGTTTTTTGTGACAAACAAGTATGTGTTCCGATCACTGTATCACAGAAAAATCAGACTTGTAGAACTTATTGGAAACTCAAAACAGCCATGACTTTATGTTTTTTACAAGTGTATGTAAACTTTTGACCACAACTGTACACAAGCAAATGTCCACTGGAACTAGATACTCATCTAACTGCCAAATTGACAACTGGATATAGATGTAGAAAACAGAATATTTTTTAACCAATCTGTATGATTTGATTAAATGGACTCGGGGTGCCACATGTCCTCTCAAGTGCCTTGAGAGGACGTGTGTAGTTATTAGTAATAAATTAAAAAATTATTTGACTTTCATCTTGGTGTTAATCCAGATGTTCTTTGAAGGGCTCTAATAAACCTATTTCTCATTTCAGGGAAAGGAGGAGCTTTCAGCAGAGCCTTCCAGATAGATTAAGCAGAGGACACCTAGTGCCTGCATGCAAAGTTTGGTTTAGCCAATCACAGTAACAAATGAAAATGTTTGCAGAAACCATGAGAAACCACAACAGTATGATTGTAACCCTCTTTTGTGTTCCTCTTTTAAAGATCATTTTATGTATTTTGACAAAACAGGTGTGATAGCAGCAGCTACCCATGTATGCTCCTGTTCTTCCATGTTAATTTTTTGTTTGTTCATGGGCTCTACATCTCTTGGTTTTATCACAGCTGTAATGTCCATCCTTAAACCATAATATATGCTGAGATGTGATTGGCGGACCCTTTTTTGGTCAGTATGAAACTGCTGAAGTAGGAGTGGTACAAAATAGATTCTTGTGTGTATGAAAATGCACAAGTACCGTAAGAATTCAGCTTGTAGTATCCCATTATAATACTGAATCTTTCAACTACATGTGTCTGTGTAATAACACAATTCCTTTGGCAATATTACAGCATTTAGCCTCAAATTACCTCTCACCCCAAATGAGGAGGAGCAATACCTTCCACACGCAAAGAGATTGCTGTATCAAACCTTGCTAGCATTATTCAGGCAACGCATTCAGATGGTCACTTTAGCTTCAACCTCTTAAAACAGGAAGTGACATGTTTCACTGATGGAAGTCCTCTTTTACTATCTGACTCAAAGGTTTCATGCTGTGTCTGATGACACAGAAAAGGGTGATGTTGAATTGTTTCAGTATCTTGAAGTTTACATACAGTTGCCCCTAAATCACTGATGCGTCAGAGATTTTGCTCTGTATTAGATACAAATTATATTGGTTAACCTAAAACAGGTTCACTGGATTACAAATGAATTGAAATAAACAGCACCCCATAGAATATTTTAAACAACTTAATCTCCAATGTAAGATCCACACCAAATTTTGTGAGCTACCCCACAGGACAGTTCAAAACATTTGTATGGTAATGTGATGACATCACTTTAGCCCCACCCACTGAGTAAACCCCATGTTTCTGTGATGATTGAGCCTAGATGTCTGAATCGTATCAGAAGTTGGAATTTTTGACCTACAACTGGAAGTTCAAGTTCATATTACTTACTAGTTTGAAATTTTGGGCAATATGAACCCAGCATTCAAGATGGCTGCTACTTGCATCAACTGTATTTAAACTTAATTTATTATGATTAATTTTAAATTTTAATCAGTCATAAACGTTCTACTTTTCTGTGTTTATATTACGGCATGTTTCAATGCTGTGTAAATGGAAAAATATTGTTTTAAGCTGTGTTTTTGTCATTATTGTGGCTGTAACAGAGCCATAGTGACCCTAAATAAAAAAAATAATAATGGTGTTCTCCATTTGTCATTGGAAGTCAAACTTTTCAACCTTCAAGTCATACATTTTTGAATGGAATGCCTCCAAAGTCAAAATTATAAGTCAGAAAGTTGATGCAACAGGACTGTATCTGACTTCCACTTTCAAGATGGTTGATATTAGCCCATATTCTTATCTTCAGGTAACACAGACTACACATCAGATTAAATAATGCTACCTATGCCTCGGCGATAGTATCTAGGTGTTACTTTGTTGTATGTCTCGTACCATGTCTGTTGGTTGTGCTGTTCTTTTTGCGTCTCTTTGCAGGTGGTGAAGCAGACTGAAGTTGTTTTATCATTGTCTCCCTTTTATCTCCGGTTTCTTTCATCTTTTCTCCTTTTTTTTCTCTGTATTACCTTTCCAGTTCTACTTTCATTGCGGTGTCCATATAATCTTTAAAACTTCCTGTGTAATTATAAAAAAGCCATTTATATGTATAAAACAAGCAGAACACTATGGCGATAGCTACTGCTCTACATAGCAAAATCTGTTTGGCCCTGGTGGCATCAAGACAATTATTCTTGTTGCCACATCGCCAGACAGGACACTGTTAAAAAAAAAAAAAAAAGATGGTTGATATTTACATCAATAGTAGTTACATTTTCTTACTTTGGCCATTTGTGGCAGTTCTTTTTATGCAGAATTTAGTCAGACTTTATGGCTTATTGTAAGTGTTTATACGCCGATGTTTCAATGCTGTCTATATACACAGAATACAACTTAGAACTGTGGTTTTGACATGGTTATGGTTGTAACAGTCACCTGTTTGCCGCAGAGAATACAAAGGTATACAAGCTGAAAACTGGAACGCATTTAGCTAACCATCACAGTAGACCTGAATCATCTTGAGAATCAGTGTCAGGACTTACAAAATGTTGTTTACAGATGGTTCTCCATCCAGTCCGACAGTTTGGGGTAGTTTGCAGAAAGGGAAAAAAAAGTAGAAATGTCTGTCTGTAGCTGTGCAACGGTGGTACAGACATAGTCTAAATGACTTACAGCTGTGACTGGAACAAAAGATGCCTCCCTGCCTGCTAAGTACTCATGGATGCCACACTTTAAGATTCCAACTCATAACAAATTTATAACTTTTCTTCCATTTCAAATATGTACAACTTTGATCAATAAATTATATTGAAGTTTGTGTTTGTAAAAAAATATTAAATAGTTCAAAGTGTCTATTATAGTTCATAGTGTCTGTGATTTTAATATATCAATTTTATTTTATTTTTGTGAAACGTTGGGACATCAGACAAGTACTTTATTGGAATGTACTAGTATAAGATTGTGCTGAAGGTCACTTAACCACGACTCAGAAACCGGTAGTAACAAGCTTGGGCTACTTTTCAAAATGAAAAATGAACAAAATGAAATAGCAGAATGATAATAGACAGATAGAGAGAATCACTGTCTTTTTCTCCTGAACAGTTGCTGCCTTTGTCTTAAGTAAAGCAACAACAAAAAAATGAACATAAAAAGACTAAATTTAGAAACTTTAATAGCTGTAGCTACAGTGAAGTGGAACAATCTCTATAAATAAACTACTTTGTTTCCTAGTTAAAAAAGTGTGCTTTTTAATGCCTGCACCTGATTAAACCTGATGTTACAAAAGCAGGCCTTGCTCTTTGGATCCGTATGTTAACATCCCTTTAATGTTGTGCTTTTAAATGCTGTTTGCTCTGACCACATGTGGCAAACTAATCTGTTTGCACAGATAATTTGTCATCTGGTCATTGGTTGGAGATTCTGGTGTTATCCAATGAACGAAATGACCAAACCTAAAACTTAGAGGTCACTGTGACTGCAAGACTTAGGTCATCAGTATCGACAAATCCATCAGGAACATATATTTTACCTGTGTGTGAGAGTGTCACAACTTTTAGAGTCTTGCGAAAAGCCTTTCACCACCATAGTGCCAGAGTTAAAATGCCTTAAATAAAAAATATAACCTACAGAGCATAAGGTTTTAATTGTGATAAAACATTAAATTATAGCAGCAATATTTTGCACAGCTAACATTATAAATTGAATTAGACTAGTTTATGATCTTTGATATTGAAGAGAAAAAAAAAACATTTGTGTATAGCCTGAGCTGTTCACGAATAAAGACATGCAGAGAGTGCAGTTTACTCATAATTCTCACGGGATCCTTGGCATTTCCTTAAAGTTTACCTAACACACCACACTGTCCCATACCGGGATTCACGGTGGTCAATGGATTTAACACACGCATGCCTACAGCTGTGTTTAAAAGACCCATGTGGTCAAACGTAGTGGGACAAGGCTGTATTGGTTAAACAGATACTGCCCCCTGGTGGAGCTTTCAACCCCACTTTTTCTGCTAAATATTATTGCATCGAATTATCTCTGAATCTGTGTAGCGTATAAATTCATACAGAAGTATGTTTTAGCGTTTTTTTCTTTTAATTTTAGAATATATATTTTTAAACATTAAAAAAATCACATAATACCAACAATAAATATATAGTTTGGGGAAAAAATAATCATTTCATCACCCTTGTCATGTTTATTTTATTCTTCAGGTAGCATACCTTAAGAGCAAGCGTAATGTGATATTTTTTTCCATGACTGTATACTGCTCAAATGAGTAAAGGGAACACCTAGACCAGTGGTTTTCACAATCCTGGATCTCAAGTACCACTTTCTTGCAAGTTTTAGATATTTTCTCACTGCCACTCATTTGACTCTTATACAAGCATCATTAAAAAGCTTCTGCTGCACTTGATGGCAACTCAAGAGCTCATGCAATCATCTGAATCAAGTGTGTTTCCACAGAGAGACTTTTAGAACATGCAGGGCAGTGGTACTTGATGAGCAGGTTTGAGAACTACTGACCTAAATAACCCAATGGGACACCAAGTCAATCCCATTTTGGGAAATCAACCTGTCCAGTTAAGAAGAAACACTGTGAATAAATTTTACCTGCTGTTGTGCAAACCGAACAGACAACAGTAGGAAATGAGAAGCAATTAGCAGGTCAACCCCATTAAAAAAAGTGTCCGATTAAGAATAATTCCCAACAGCGGTGCAGAAGAATCTCCAAAAAACCCTCCTCATATAGTGTAAGCCATGAAACAACCGCTATAGAAGTGGTCTTATACAGTACGTCAATGAAATGTTGAGTGGAAGAAAAAAACAAAAAAAATTCTGGCTTGATTAAGGACACCTGTCACCAGATGCATAGCAATTAAAAAAATATGGTGCATATGTAGGGTTAATTGTGGAAGATGAGACAAAATTATGGATGCAGGCCTGCAAAAAGCTGCCATCAAACACCCAGGGGCTACACCTTAGCAGAGCCACAGGGTGAGCACATTTATGCTAGGATACATCGATTCAGTTAATATAAGCAAAAGGAGCCATGACCAAATATTGAGTGAAAATGCTACACATGGATATACTATTCTAATATACTTTTCAGATGATCATTATTGGTCTCATTGTAATAACATTTTACATCGTTTCAAGCCAAAACCTGCAATGCCAAGATTAAAAAAAAATATATATCACTGCATGTAATGGATATACATCAGTTTCACCTTTTGGAGTTAAATGATAAAACTAATTTACTTTGTAATCTAAATTAGATGCATCGGTAGATTCCACGTGGGTCATGAAAAGAAAAATTCTACAATGAATGGAAACCATGTCAAAAAGTTATATTTATGAAAGTAGAATTTATTTAATGCCATTACAAATCCATACAATGCTGTTTTTGTAAGAAAGGGTATTATGAAAAAGATTGTGAACAGTTTTAATCATTTAGAAGTACATTCCATTTCTTAACAAAAACCTATGATGCATTGCAACACTCCGAAAAGCAAGGGCACGATTGAAGAGAGCCTTTTCTCATCTTGTAGGTGCATATTTTTTTAAATTCAAAATAACAGTTTGTTTACCTGATTCATTTTGTAAGTCTAATAAAAAAGGGGGAAGAGTAAAGTAACATTACATTGTCAAAAGTAAAGAACAAACAGGCAAAAGGTGGTTGGGATGAATAAAATAGAGGAACGTGGTGCAGTTAATGTCCTCAAACATCACTGATTTGCTACTGTTGGTTTGTGTTTCAGGCATTTTTTAATTTTTTTTTTTAGAATTACCTTCAATATTTCACTTATGTTAAATTTAACAATTTCTCTATGAAACAAGGACCAGGTGTGGAAATATGTTTTAAGAATGCAAAAAAAACAAACATTTTATTTATTTCTAATTCAGTCATGATTTTTTTATTGTATAATGTAGGCTGCAGAGATTTCTTTTGACACTCTTTGTACCTATGTAAGAGTCGCATTGGAGAAAAAAAAAAAAACATCTTCACAAAAAAAAAAAAAAAAAAAAACCCAAAGTAAATGAATGGTGAAAAAAAAAAAAGGTGTAAGCTTGTTTTCAAAGTTATCTAAAAGCATAAATGAAGAAGGCTTGGATCAGAATGGTGGCAAAATGTGTTGAACAAAAAGAAAAAAGGACCACAAAAAAAAAAACAAAACAAAAAAAAACACTAAGTGCATAAAATTAAGAGATGGAAAAATGTCACATTTATTAATGCTGCACATTTATGGAAAGCCTTAATGAGGGCAACCTAAATCTCAGACATTCACACGGAGCTAGAGCTCTACATTAAATAAGACAGGTGGACAAAAGAGCAAGGGACAGGGACTCTGTAAACATGAGGACATTGTGCTTCGAAGATACAGCGTATCTTACAGGGATTTGAAGTCGCATCAGTCCCAGGCTGGAGCAGACACGGTGCTTGGCATCCTTCCGATGAAACATCCTGGGAATGCCGGGTTTCCATTTGCAAAGATTGGTCACTTAGTGATGCTGGGACTTTAATACTTAAACGGGTCAGTTGCTCTTAAGGAGGTCAACGCATCCTTGCAAAAGAGCCACATTGTTCTGAGGAAATAAAAGCAATCATGTGGTTAATCTGAAGTAATGATTTTAACTCAATCTCTAACAGTATTCCAAATGTTCAATCCAACAGTGTATAAACTGATAAATATAGTGCAAATGTCTTTGGGAAAAAAATTCCTGTGCACACCTTTACATTTGCCGCAACCTGCTAATAAGTACAAAACTATCTTCTCAAACTTTAAAATTCAGTAAAAAAAAAAAAAAAAAAAAAAAAAAATACATAAATCAAATATTTGAGGGGCTTAAATATTCATACACCTTTAGTCTTTTGGTTAATATTATGTCTATTTATCGCTACAATCTAAATGTATTCTACCTGATAAAACAACACAAAGCTGTGAATAAGAAGAGACAGATTTTTAAAAACACAATGCATGGCCTCTATATGTATTCGGCACATAGAACAGTCTTTGCCTGCAGTTACAGCTGCAAAATTACTTCAGATATGCGTCTATTCATTTTCCATACGGAGAGCCTGAAATCTGTTCCTATTTCTATTTGCAAAATACTAAAACTCCATCGGAGAGCATCTGTTCACACTAATTTTTAAGTCCTACTACAGAACCTCACTGAGATTATGCAGACTTGGAAGAGGTCTTTTCTAACACAGAAAACCGTTTAAACTAACCACTCCACTGTAGCTCAACTAACAGAGTTTTGCTTCTGCCAGAGTTCTATGTTATAGTTATGCAAACAATTCTAATTTGGGCTCATGCTACCCTTGTAAATGATTAACTGATTGTATTGCATCACACAATCTACCAGGGGTGTCAATGAAAGTTAATGGTGCTATATTCTGAAGCATGTTATGACTACAGAGAGTAAGTCAAGGGAAAATAAAATAAAAAGGATGATACTGGCTTACCTTGGCATGTTTTATCTCAAGCTCAGCCATTTCTATGAGATTTTTCTTGAAGGCCACAACTCGTCTGCCCTTGAAGCTGGTGAGTTCTGTAACGGTTGTGCGGTAGAAAGTTACATGTTTTAGGATTAATGAAACAAGCACAGAATGAGTCTGTGACAAATCAAATGGACAAACCTTTTTTGGCAGATTCGGAGAGCTTGTCAAATTTCTGGAGGCACCGCCGCTGTTGTTCCTCTGCCTGGGCAACATCCTTGCCCTTAAGTCTGGCCTTATCCAAGGCCTTGTTAGAGTTCTCGTAGTCAACCAACGCTCTGGCTCGTCGGTACAGGAGGTCCTGAAAGATTTTTGAAAAATTTTTCAAATGATGGCTTATGATGCATGTCTGTAGTAGTTTTTCATGTCGTCACCATTTTTTTTTTTCCTCACAAACATAAAATACTTTGCATAATTTTTCTCCCCCATAACATAACAATAAAGTCTCTGTTATCATATTTATAGCAAAGCAATTTCTATGAAGGTGGCACATATCCTACCTTAGCTGCCTGGATGTCTCTCATGTAATATCTCAGCAACTCTGTAAGTTTCAGCTCCTGATCAGATGCAACTCTTCCCTCCACTTTCTACAAACACAAGAAAAAAGCCTAAATTCAGCTGGAATAAATGTGTAACTTCTTACAGTTGCAGCATTTAGAAGAGTCTTAGATTGTTGTTTGATGCAGTCAGACTTACTCTGAGCTTTTCAAACAAGTCTGACAGCTTCTCCATGTTCCTGAAGTGAAGAGATAAGAGTGTGAGCAATGGTAATACGAATCTCTATTATTAGGCCAGAAGGTAGCCTGTGCATAATAGTTATGCGTTTTAACCTCACTTCTTATTTGGTGTACTGTCCTCAGCACAGATGCTGTTCAAAGTGGCAGAAATGTGAATGTAATCGTCTGCAATATCTGCAACATGGATGTTAAGATTAGAATTGAGCAAGTATAACATCTCATCATAAAATACTGAAATGTTAATATATTGGAATACTTTTGTGTGAACGTGTCATTTTCTCAGCTTTGGCTGTGGAATCCTTTATTTTGCTGAAGTAGTCAAGCAAAAATGTTTTCTCCTGCTCAAAAAAGTCATCCACTTCCTGTTCAGGATATAGGAACATAAAACGTTAATTGAGGAAGTAACTGTAACTCCACAACTGTTAGGCTGTGATTAACAACGTAAGCAGTTGTTCATGAACCGAACTCCACCTTTATTCCTGAGATGAGGACCTCGTCGGCAGACTTCACCATGTTTTTGAAGAATCCTCCAAACATTTCCTTGGCATTTTTTCTCCTCACACTGAGCTAAAATAAGAGAGTTCAGAAAGCGCTAAAAATGTTGTCTGTATTTGATAAATGTGTGATAAAATCTCAGAACAATAAATTCAGATAATGCTCTGGTCTATAGGAGGGAGTTATCATGACGGTTATATTTTCCAGTAGCAAATGTTCCATTATCTTCATGCTCTATTCATTTCACTTTATAAAGTGACTGAGTTCTGCTAGCAAACAGTGATAAGTCTAACTGCTGATCACAGCAGGATGCATGCCATGTGTCACAAGGCTCTAGTAAACCTTTCTTTCCAACTGACAGTTCGGAAAAGGAAGTCAGCATTATGAAAAACTCACATCCTGGTCATACTCTAAGAAAATCTGGAAGTTTCTGTCCTTGCTTAAAACAGGGTGTGAAGACAATCTCTGCAGGAAAACTTCGTGCACTTGAACAGTTTTCTTGAATACAGCCAGATATTCACTGAAAAGCAATAGAAAAGACAGAAAAAAAAATGCGTGTATGCCTTCTGGTTGCATGTCATTAAAAGAATGATACTTTTTAATCTTGTGTTGAATGTTAAACTTACGCCTCCAGCTCTTGCTTCATTTTAGTGTATTCCTCTTTAGTCATGGTGGCTTCACCTTCCCCAAGTTTGTGCATCTTCTCTCTTGGGCTCTCGAAATCTGGCTTAGGGGGAGCTGGAGGGATCTAGAAACAATCCATTGAGAAATAAGTGTGTAAAAAGGTTTAAAGAGGATTTTAAGAAATCCTGTCTTTTAGAATTTACATGCAAAACAATTGGATCTTTTGTAGTAAATGCAGAACAACATTATGGAATAGCTTCTATCTCTGACAGTCCCACTCACGATTAGACCAGCATAGTCCTCGGTTTCAACCAGAGTATCATGCAGCCAGATAAAATCTTCATGCTGCCTGGGAACAGAGAATTCTGGCTTCTGGAAGGAGCTCAAGGTAGTCTAGGAAAATAGATAATGTTCTCTGTTAGAAATAAATGTCAAAAAGGGGACATTTTTGGAAATTTGATTTTTTTTAATTAGGCTTATATAGCTTTTTAATGTTAAGGATTTCCTTCTTTTTACCTTTGTATGGACTGTGAACTTGACTTTATCCCTTTCACACAGAGCATCAGGAATGTCAATGAGAAGCGAGGCATCATTGTTCAAGTCCACAGACACAGAGCGCAGCTGTTGAGAAATAATGAACATAGCTTAGTAGACTGAGACATAATTATATCCATGGCACACAAGGTTGAAAATAATGGGTTCATTTCTGCAGGTTTCGATGATTATGACTTGCAATAAAAAACCACAATACAGTTTGGTGGAAAATGAAAGAATTCCATCAGAACGATGGAAATATATTTTCATACAGAAATATCCAACTAGGGAGAAGTAGGTATGTTTGATATTTGGTAAGATAATTTACAGCACCATGCAGAGTATCATGGAGGCCATTAGCATGTGGCTCTGCTGGGGCTTTAAGTAACTCCAAGCTGCTCTAATGTTTGTCTTCATTGTTGGGTCTGGTGGCAGGGAAATCTACCCACTGAACACAGAAAAACGTGAAAATCTGTGCCTCTGGGGCCTCGGTTTCCAAATGAAATCCTAAATTAACTTTCCTTTGAGTGGAGTGCTTTAGACAACATAAACAGTCCAACTTTTCTTATCCTTAGCTTCGGTGAAATGCTACAAAAAAATTGTTTTAATCTAAGTAATCCCCATCAGTGCTGTTTTCCTTCCACTCAACCTTCTATGCAACATTCTGAACAGCCTGCTATGTTAGCAAAGACCGTTTGTGTCTTATTATCATTGCAGAGATAGTCAATAAATGTCTAGTGAACAACTATCAAATGACATTTCTGAACTACAAATATGCCTTTAGACCCGCTGAGTTCTACATTTCTAAGGAACTCAGTGTTGACTTTTCAATTAAACTTAATTTAAGCCATAATCATGAAGAAACCAAAATAGAGTTTCAATTTTAAATTAAATGTATGTTTTATATTCACATTTACTGAGTTACATTTGTTAATTTCAAGTATGTAGCATATAAAATATTAATTATCTTTTAATACATCCCTTCAAATCCTCAGTCCGTTGCCTAACATAGGCCAACAGCAGACAACATGCACGGGGGATTACTGTTTACATTCTAGTGTTGCAAACCCAAAGCTATTTCCCACAGTTCCATTCCACTCTTACTTTAAAAGTTAAATCCAAAAACAGAACGCAAACCAGGCGACAATAACCTCATAGTTCCAAAGACTTTAAGCCTTTAGACCCACTACAAAATCTATCACTCTGTGTTTAGTATACAAGCATAAGTGAACTAAACAAGGTTACAAAGGCAACAAAAACAACAATAATAGCCAGCTGACTTATATTCTAGGATAGGCTTACAGTTTCTTAATCTCATTTAAAGTAAAATAAGCTATACTTTACTTTCTGAAGATGATTTCAAAATGACACATACTTCACTAGTCCAACTAGCACCATAAGAAATGTATTGAAGAGTAACACTTCATCCTTGTAGAATGCAGGAAGAGGCTGGAAGAGCTTAGAAGATAGGCCCCACACCCTTTTTGTGCAAACACAGCTGAAATCAAGTCAGCTCCTTAATAAGAATGGAAACCTACGACAAGTGATTAACGTTCAGTGTTTGATTCAACTTTTTTTTCCAAAAAGATACAAAACGTAACTTAGTCTGTGTCTTAACCTTATCATTCATTTCTGAGGAAAACTGTTAAAGCCTTCTAGTAACACAAGTTAGATGCTATGCAAAAGATTAGGGAGTAACCAGGGTACAATCTATCCTGAACAGATTATTCTTTTGGAATTAAGGTTTAAAATAAATATACTGGCTGCTTCTCGCTACTTTGCCGCTAATCGGGTTTAAGAGGAAAAAAAAGGTAAAACTTTTCTACTCAAACACTTTATTTCAGCGATTAATCAAAAGCAAACAAACATTAAAACTTACAGACATAACTTTTTTAAATTTATCTCATTGATAAAGCTATCGATATATCGATGAGCAGTTTTAGCCAAGGGCTAACAGAAAGCAGTCAACAACTTTGCTAAAAAGCAGCGTTAATTTCAGCTAACAGTCTCAAATTACAAAGCGATACGGAGTTACTGTACCTTTTCCTTGTTACTGTCGTCTATGGACGTCATGATAGCGACCAAATTAACTAAATAATGGAAAAATAGAAGGTCAAACTAAATCAAACAAGATGCAGGAAGCCGTCTTTTAGTGGCTGTGTTAGCTACCTTACAGGCTGTCAAACTGTTTCTCCGCCCCCATCCCAATGATGAAGCTTTTAATCCCGCCTTTATTCACATGTGATTGGTCAGAAATTGTTTCACTGATGCCGGTATTGGATGAACTTCTAATCAATCAAATCCATGATCAATAAAACATTTTTTTTCCACATAAAAATGTGTAAACTTTTCTCAACTAATAACGGGGAAAGTTTAGTTAGGAAGCTAGTATTAGTAAGTGTTTGATAGCACACGTAAAAATTACACCTGTCGACACCGAAACATTTTTTGCGAGTGTTTTTTTTAAATCATAAAACACTTGCAAAATGCTTTACGCTGAGGTTCTGTCTATGATCTCATTCTCTTTCCCTGTATGACTAAGTCATCAGATACATATGACTTTTCTGTTTCAAATTAAATCACGAATAGCCAAATTGTAAACAGATTCATCTGATACATACTGCATAAAAACAAATACAATAATTAAATAATAGTAACATTTTTAAAAGCGAATCACATTCAAAATTTGTTTGTGGAAGCTGTACAGCCAACAACCTTTCCATTTTGCAGTTCAATTACCTCAATGGTGAATCAAATTAAGTATTTTCGAACTATAAACTAAATACAGTTTAATGACATAAATCAGAATTAGTGATTTGATGTATTTTAGAAATATGCATATTGGCTGTTCTATCATGCTATTTTTGAATGTGTAGTTATCATTTCTAAATCATCATAGTTATTGCGACTTTCATTAAAATGTTATACCGTATCATAAAAGATCAATCAAAAGTATTTTATGATAAATATCAATGTTAATTTTTGGTGAGAAAAAAACAGAGTTCCACTCTTTTTTTATTAACGATGCCTGTGTTTCACAAATTAAATATGTTGATGCTGTAAATATAACTCCATCGTTTTAAATTGTCAAATGGTTCACAATTTACGTTTTGAAAGTTTGCTTGTTTGTCTTTCTTGGTCAGGTTATCCTTTTGAAACACTTTAAAATTCAGACCGATCCTGATTTTAATAAGTTCGATCTTGTTAGATGAAGGCTAATAAGTAGATCAAATAATAGTAAGCGTGCTGTATCTTGTCACAATATAATACGCATCAGTCTATGATGGGGAACGCAGACACCAGACTCTTCATATAGTGGGATGTGTTTCATGGTTACACCTATTGATGTAGGGTAATGTAGTTTATTTCTGTATCAACTTGCTATCATGAAGCCGCCCCAGAAACTTCACTTCCCGTCTACCAGTTTCAGTTCCACCTTCAGGCGCGTCGTTTAGAAACGCGGCTGTTTACATGGGCGAGTTTTAGCTGGAACATGTCGAGGCAAGTACCGAAGCCAAAAAAAGTGCAAACGTTTCTTTAAAAAACGAAACTACCACATACTCATATTGTTTTGTCACTAATATACCGTCGTTCTCTGCGTCTGTTGCTGAAACCGCAAGAATGTTCGTTTTGAACCGCGTTTTGTTTGCTGGAGGGATCATTCTCACTGAAAGCACCTCCCTCACTGTGTGTCACTTCTCTGCTGTCCACCGCCTCACATCCCCCAGGAGACACAGTCCCTACAGCTCTGTGGACAGTGAGCGCTACTCTTCTCTTGTAAAATCTGTAATGTCTTCTCGGGTCAGCTCTCAGACCCCAGAAAGCCTCCAGGCTGAAGACGACCAAATATATGGACCAGTTGTCAAAGCTCAAATGCCTTCACGGAATGAGCCCAGGGTGCCAAAAACTCTTCATCCTTTATTAAACTCTGAACGAGCTCTTGAAACCGATGAGCCAGAGGCGGGACCACCAACCCGGATTATGTTAAATCGGGGACAGGGTAGGCCGTTTATCCCGAGTGTGACTCGTATTCTTCAGCAGACCCTCTCTCCAGAGCAGACCTTCTACCTGGAGAGATGGAAGAGGAGGATGGTCGCTGAGCTTGGAGAGGAAGGTTTCAAGGAATACAGTCAGAGTAAGTGTCTTTTAAATTGAGAGTCAGTAAATTTTTTTGTGATAACTGAGAGGAATATGATGACACAACGGGAAAATTAAAACAAATATGAGATCAAAATGGTCTCACACGCCTAACATCCTTCTTTTGACTAGAGGCTGTTCCATATTTCTTGATGGATTTGATAATGAATATCAAAAGATACGTTTTTTTTGGCAGATCATCTGCCAAAAAAACACTAGCTGACACTATTGTTAGTTACATTTCCACAGTGTATTAATAATACTATTAATAAAATAAGGAGGCTAATGCACTGGAAAGTAATTTCATGTCTTTTACCCAGATATATTCAGACAAGGGAAAGTTTTCCATGCCGCACTGGAGGGCATTCTGACCTTCACTGAAGCCTGGAAGAACGGGAATCTCTCAGAGTCATCAGAGTTTCCTCCTGAAGTACAAGGATACATCCAAAGCATCTCTCACGTGCTAGAGGACGTCAGAGCAGTGAGGGCCATTGAAAGCACTGTGCAGCACAGTGCCCTGAATTACTTGGGAATTGTGGACTGTGTTGCTCGCTACAAGTAAATCTCTTCTGGAATTGACTTTGTCTTCTACCCTTCATGCCTCTCACAGTTTTCTGCTTTCCACAGGGGTGTGTTGTGTGTTATAGATTGGAAGACTTCAGAAAAACCTAAACCGTTCTTGAGCAACACCTATGATAACCCTCTTCAAATAGCAGCATATGCTGGGGCTCTGAACAGTGATTACAACTACAAATACCAGGTGATCTACCTCGTTATTGTTTATTTATTCACGTTGCAGTAACTGGCTGTAGTAAAATATCCATTATTTTCTCTGAATTCTGAGAGCCTTCAAAACCATGTTTCATTTCGTCTCACTGCAGGTTGAAAATGGGCTCATAGTTGTTGCCTACAAAGATGGCTCACCGGCTCATGCTCACCAGGTGAATGCAGAGCTGATGTCAGAGTACTGGAAAGCATGGTTGCTACGTCTTGAAGATTTCAGGGAACCCAGGTAGCAATTACTTTCTTTTTGTCTGCGTTTTTGACATCACTTTCTCTGCCAGCATAAGAATACCGTAGCTACATTTACTTGGACATAAGTAGTTGGGAAAAAATGGTTAATCAGACTAAAAATGTGTCACGTAAACATATCAGTCAGAAAAATCTGATTGGATTCGGAAGGATCGGAATGAAAAGGGGGGGTTTAGGCCGATTGGCAATCTGATCAGCATGTGTGTAAACTATTGACAGGATCTAGTTTTTTATGAAAGAGGCAAGCTGAAGTGAGGGTATTGGTGCACCACACTTCAACGTGACATTTTTTAATGACAATACTTCTAATTTAAACCTATTTCCATAAATCCCATTTTAAGAAATACAATGCATTTAAAAATTTGGTTACTTACAGGTGCTGGTCATAAAATTAGAATACCATGAAAAAGTAGATTTATTTCAGTAATTGCATTCAAAAGGTGTAAC
>JAUZNJ010043263.1:12163-33251 GCA_034780135.1 Jordanella pulchra | reverse complement strand
TTTGTTACTTCAAGGCTGGACTATTGTAATTCTTTACTATCAGGAAGTCCACAAACTGTAGTCAAAAGCCTTCAGCTGATCCAAAATGCTGCAGCCAGAGTTCTGATGAAAATTAAAAACAGAGATATTTCTCCTATCCTTGCTGCTCTTCGGTGGCTTCTTGTTAAATCTTGAATAGAATTTAAAATCCTCCTTCTCACATATAAATCCTTAAATGGTCAAGCGCTGTCTGATATCAGAGATCTGATTGTTCCTTATGTTCCTAACAGCACTTCTTTCTCAATCTGCAGGCTTACTAGTGGTTCCTATTGTTTCTAAAAGTAGAATTGGAGGCAGATCTTTTAGTTATCAGGCTCCTTTCCTGTGGAACCAACTACCAGTTTTAGTTGGTAAGGCAGACACTGTCTACTTTTAAGGCTGGGCTTAAAACTTTACTTTTTGT
Organism: Jordanella pulchra; assembly: GCA_034780135.1. Lineage (NCBI taxonomy): Eukaryota > Metazoa > Chordata > Actinopteri > Cyprinodontiformes > Cyprinodontidae > Jordanella > Jordanella pulchra. Next base: position 32,809 of record JAUZNJ010043263.1, on the reverse strand, counting down.
TAAAGCTTATAGTTAGAGTGACTAAGGTTAGTCTGAGCCATCTCTATAGTTATGCTGCTATAGGTTTAGACTGCTGGAGGACACTGAGCTCAAGCACATTATGGAAAGAACATTATGGACGACCCTAAAAAATCAGCTTCAGAAGATTGTTAAACAGCAGCAGAGTTTCTTCACAGGCTTCTTCAGGTCTGCTTCTGTTACAGAAGATCCTTCCTTCAAACAGCTAATAACATACAACATGCTGAAAAAACACAATGAAAGCTATGTGATTAATTTCCTTTTTTGATCAATTGAATTGAATTAAATCACTGAATAGGTATTCTGTATAAACGCTGTAGTTTGACTTTTTCTCCCCCCTTGCTGACCTTCTCAGATGGTACTTGAATTCTTCTATCTTAGCGCTAGGTGTTTTGATGTTGCTATCCAGAAATCTAACAATTTCTTGCAGTTTCTGAAAAGCTGTGCTACTTCATCAGAATTTCATGTCGCATGTCTTGCTTTATCTCTCAAAATTAAACTTTAACAGGTTTTGGTAAGGCAGGATCAATGCCACCAGCTGTTTTCTCCATGACTCCTGGTTGTTCTGAGATAATTATGTACCTTAAAAAGAAAAATTAGAAAAAAACAGATGTAAAGTCATGTTTGTTTTTGTTTGTTTGTTTTTTTTATTGTTGAGGGGATTGTGAAAAAGATAGAACTTACTCTGTAAAAAAAAGAAGAAAAAACTAAACAAAAACAAATCAAAACCTTGAAACCATAATTAATGCCTTAATGTTTTCTTGTTGGATTTAGTTGGTCCTCTATTTCTCTCTTATAACCTGCTCAACATACTATAATGAAATTTTTAACAGAAAAAAGGAAAAAGAGGATATTTTTCAAATAGGGAATCATCTTACTGACCCACTGTTATTTTCTGGTTACGATTTAAGACCGTTTTATTAGTTTAAAAGTCTTACTTGTATCTACTTTGTTGTACATCATAGATGCCATCTCGCACCTCACGTTAGTTTTTATCTTTCGTAAACATGTGTCTGTTTGTGCACCTTTTACTCTGTGGTGATCTCTTATTTGGATTTATTCTAAAGCATTTTATTAAGCAGTCATGAATATAAAGCTCTTTATCAGCAGAGTCACATTGTACATTATTTAAATTGAGATAAAATTACATTCAAAGTTGTATATTGAATAAAATCCCAAAGTAAACAATTTTAAACTATACCTTTTAATGTTGAAAAATGGCAGCAAATTACATTTATTACCAATTGTATTCCAAAAAGTCCGAGTCCCCAAGAGATTCACAGAATTTGTTTTTTTCAATATCAGATTCAACATTCTGAGCTGAAGTCTTCACCTTGGCACAGAAATATCTTTAAGAGTTTCTAATTTTAACTGAGAGATGAACCAAGAGGTTTTATGCGCTCAACATTATCAGATAATGAGAAATAAAGCTGCTCATAACTGTGATTTTAGTTTGGCTCCTTAAACAACACAATTCAACCTTGAAAAAATAACATGTACCTGGAGACTTAGAAAATAACAACAACGTCAATTATAATACATCAAGTAATGATAAACAAAATCCTACTTAGAGTGCATTTCCTCTTCGTCTCTGTTGACAAGTTGAAACACTTAAAGGATGGCACCAATATGATGAAGGATATAAAAAAAAACGTGGAAAGATGTTACTGCACTTTGGCAACAGTCAACGCTGTTCTAAGAAAGGACTTGATGTTATTCAAATTAATTACGGACTCCAGAGGAAGTTTGGGAAGACAAGAGAAACCGTTCAGCCTTTGAAAGCTGGAGCAAGTCATACGAAGCGATAAGAAGCAAATGTTTGGAAAGTTGGACGATAAAAAAATAAAGAAAACAAACATGCTTTGACAATTAACAAAAGTGGCAGTCCTTGCTTTGAAGAGACAAAGCGGAAAGCAGATGATCATTTTTTGTGACTAATATGTTGTAGCCACTCTCTCAGCATTTGAAAGCTTGGTCGTGCAGCAGGATCGAGGTTCCAGCACTGTTTCATGATGTTATACACTACTTCAGGACAGCCGTCCGGACAGTCCATTTTGTAGCCCTTCTCCACACGAGGAACAACATCTTTTAACGGCTGGTGGAAAAAAAAAAAGCCAAGTTAAAGGCAGAGAGCATAATTCAGAACAGCTTTGTCCTACGGTGACATTAATACTTACAATTCTTGGATAGGGGACTCGACCAAAAGAGTAAATCTCCCAGAGTAAAATACCATAGCTCCAAACGTCAGACTTGGTGGAAAATTTCTGTCGATTACGTAAAAAAAACTATTAACATGGGCAGATTCGTTTTTTAACCTAGTCGCATAAAAAAAGCATTTGCTTCCTTAAGCTATTGTAATGTTTTTGCACTATAATGTTTTGGATCATTAGACAAATGATAATGGAAAAGAATGACCAAATTAACACCAAATAATGTAATTAATAGTTATATTCTTATATCAGAAAAGCAACCCTGATTTTTGATGGCTTTTTCTCCCATAAAAAAAGATTCACATTAACTCTTTCTAATGTAAAATGATCACTAATATCAAACATTTAAGTTTGATAAAAGGGACCATCACAGATTTAAATGATAACAGACACTGTTACTTGAGTCTAACTTTACACAGGTGCGGCTGATTCTCTTCCGTTCTGCTATTATTCCATTTGCTCTGTGTTTATCAATCATAGTTTGATTTGACTTATCCATAAAACAGGACAGATCTAAACTGTTCCTCCATACTGGACTTGCTCAGGTTCACGGTCAGAAAAAGGCAGCTAATATCTCTACAGAAATGTCTCTACCTTCAGAGCGGCCCTGAGTTGTAAAAACTTTAAAAACCAACGACCATAGACACAGATTTTTTTCCCCTGGGTTTAGTCTCCAGCATAACAGTCAAAGTGCCCAAATATAAATCCTCTGCATATTCTAACATGTAAAAACGTTTTATTATGCACTTACATGTTTTTATTTCTATTTTCATTTTTATATAAGATTATATTCAAAATGTCTTCACTGAGAAAAGTGAAACCAAATTCAAATTCCTTGTTTTTTTGTTTACAAACTTAGCAAATAAAGCTGATTCTAAGAAGGGGAGAAGTTTTTTTGCACACTACTGTCCTCTGATTTCTACGGCCAGAAGCACGACTCGGTGTGATTGTCCATCAGATTACCTTTTCTCTGAGGGCTTCTGGTGCCGTCCATTTAACAGGAAGCTTAGCAGTATCTTGAGTAGAAGAAGCTTCTTTGGTCAAACCAAAGTCACTGACTTTGGCGATGTTGTCATCTGACACAAGTACGTTTCTTGCTGCTAGATCTCGGTGCACAAAGTTGTTGGCCTCCAGATAAGCCATGGCGTCACAGACGTCTCTGCAAAAGTAAAAGGTGCACAAAAGTTAAAATAAATTTTGCTCAGTAAATTCTAACCCATTTCTTAACACAATGATTTACAGTTTTATTAATATACAAACACAGATTTCTGGTATCAAAGTATCCGGTGGTTTAATTATACTTGGTTTAGCTTCAATCATCTACAAATTAATCAGATGGTTCCTTTAAAATCACACATAGATTGTGTTACCTTGTGCAGGCAGTCCTACTATCGATCAATTTTATGATCAAATCAACTCCTCCAGAATATTACATTCTAAAAATCTGTTAATCTAACAAAAGGAACAAACAGTAGCTTATTGCATCGGAAGGTGAGGATCGAATCCTCAGCAGATGTCTAATCTACCTTCATCTATAACACTGCAAACCTCACCTTTCTGCCAATATTCCTAAAGTTTCTGATACTTGAATCTCCCAAGCAAATATCAAAGTTTTTTTTTCTTCAATAAAAAGCATAAAACAAAACTATACATAGAAATGAAAACTAGAAATGTACACACACAGTGTAAAAGGACCCATAGCATTTTATTTCTTACTGACATTAAATTAGACTCCAACTCTCCTGTTTAAGCTCACTTAAGATGGTTAAACTCATTTATAGTTGTGACATGGCAGAATATGAGACTATTTCTGTTACTTTCAGAAAGAAATGTTCATACATTCCTTTTTAGAATTCTCTCCAATTATCTTTTAACTGTTTGACATTGGTCAGATGTGGATGTCCTTCCTTCAGCTTCTCATAATAGTTTTCAGTAATGTTGTCGGGTTTGAATGCATTGCTAAATTTGATAAATTTCTTCCAAATATTACATCAACCCCCTTCAGCAAAAAAAAAAAAAAAAAAAACAGTCCCAGAGTCCCTTGCTGTTGGTCTTGTACTTCCCGGTTGGTTTGGTGTTCTCAGGATAGTTAGCTTCCCCCTCTGTCCTAAAAATATTATTATAGCCAAACACCTACATTTTGATCTCCTCAGATTACAGGAACTTTCCAAAAGATCTGCAAACTGTAATCTAGCCTTTTATGATGCTATTGGTGGAACGGAGTCTTATCTATGTATACATTTTGTGTGATGACCTGTTTTCAAACTGTTTTTACATTGTAAAGCGCTTTGTGTTGCTGTATACAGGAAAAACGCTTTATAAATAAATTTTGATTTGATTTCACTTGATTCATCTCTGAGTGGCCTTTCAGACGCTGTCAGTATAGGTCAGTCTTGGAAAGTTCAGTTTAGGCAACTGAACGTGGAAACTGAACTTTCAAAGAGTGACCATGACCTGGATGACTGAGAACATTCACAGTCAGTAGAGGACTCCTTTTACTTTAGATGACTAAGCAGCTTTTAGAAGCATCTTCACAGGGTCTTTCTGCATTGCACTAAAAATCATTTTCCTTCCTGAAAGCTGCATTGCAAAAAAATGAAATCTAGTAAGACCTTTTTTCTTAAAATTGGTGTATTCTTTCTTCAATTGAGCACTTAAGTGAGACACTTTGCCAATGTATTAAGATACACTTAAAATAGGAAAAAAACAACTACAGTCTCGTATTTCAAGAGCGTAATATATAACAATCTTGTTGTAAGTTTAAAAATACCCTTTCCAGATCATCGAATTTACCTACTAAAATTAATGGTAAATACACTTATTTTAAGATTTTTTTTATTCACTTTTAGGTGGTTTTAGCAGAGTGAACATTTAGATGGGGTTTCATATTTGGTTACAATTGCCTACATAGATTAATCTAGTACAGTCAGGCCTGTTAGATTTTTCCTCTGTCGCACAGGGTAACAGTGTGCTTGAGGTGTTGCCATAAAACATATTCACCGGCAGACTCCAATTAACTAATATGTTGTGAATTGAAAAATATGATGCGCTTTTAAAATGACGACATCATCATAAACACCACAAATAGATTAAAAGGTATGTAATCTATAAATATATATATATATACATATATATTCATCTGGGAATGACATATACGAGTCCTGCACAGGGTCAGAGGGATTTTAAGCCATTCTTCTTGGAGGATAGTGGCCAGGTCACGACGTGATGCTGGTGGAGGAAAATGTTTCCTGGTATGTCACCCATAATGTTGTGTGCATTGCAATATTTTCAGCAAAACTGTGCTCTTACCCTTTTAATTGGACCTTCACACTCTGCTCTTACTGGTCCAATGTGCAATTAATGAAGATTGGCCACCAGGCTGGTCTAATTTAGTCATGAAACCGCCAACACTAAAATGAGGGGTGTTTCAGTTTCATTGTCCAACCCCTGTGTGTGTGTGTATATATATATATATATATATATATATGCTTCTCTCTCTTATTATTGTATCTCTAATTTAATAATTTTGAGTAATCCTCGCCTACCTTAATCAGATAGATCTAATTTAAATTTCAGTCTAATTCAATGTCAGACAATGAAAATAAAGAAAAAAACTGCATCTCTTTAGGCAGAACATAATTACAAATATGGAGGAATTTAGTAGGAATACTCACAAAGCAAAGTTAAGGAGTGCATCTCCACCAAGTACTGTACGTCCTCTGGACCGTAGGTAGTCAACTAAACAGCCCTGAAAAAAAAAACGGTTAAAATACATGTAAGCCATTCATGAGAATATATTTCATGCTATACGTTAAAAATGATCCCAGCTGGAGATAAATGTCTAATATGGAGCCACCTACCTTGGCCATATATTCAGTAACTATAAAAAGACTTCCATTCTCCTCTACGATCACACCAAGCAGCTGGACCAGATTATTGTGCCGTAGTTGCCTGTTGAAATAGAGGAGCATGAGCATTTGTTTTTTTTGTGTTTGGTTTTAGTGATACAGTATTCCTATAGTTTTGAGCCTTACGTCATAACAGAGGCTTCTGCGATAAAAGCCTGAGCTGTAGCATCATTTTTTATGCACTTCACAGCTACTTTCGTCCCTCGATAGTCTCCCACCATGACATCTAGAGTAATCATCACACAGTTAACATTTAAAAAGCATACAACAGCAACAACGTTCTTCCTATTTTATGCAATTTATACCATAAAACAACAAATTATCATCATGTTTGAAATGCTACAGTGCCTAGCATTTAGCGAACTTAAAAAAAAAAAGGTTTCTTTTCTAAATTTATGTAAAGCACATAACTGTAAAGTGGAATGAAAATGATACTCATGTCTTTGTACTCTTTCCTAGTTGCTCAGATATCGCTGAATAAAATGAACCACTTATATTCCAAAGTCTGTAACTAATATTCGTCCGCACTATAATTTCAGTATAAATACAGGTCTTATGGGAAAATTCATAGGAACTTTAGTCTTCTTTAAGGAACGGAAGCAGGAAGAGGCCCATTCCTGTAGAAATTAATGAGAAGTCCAAATTGAACATGAAAGAGACAGTTAATGTGTGGATCTAAGGTGCTCTGATCCGATGAGACCAATATTAAACTTTTAGCCAACATCTAAAATATTCATTAGGATGTTAAGGAATTATATAGAATTTTGCTGTTGATCCAGTCAAAGCTCACACCTAAATCCAAAGGAAAAATTGTGGCAAGACTTGAATATTGATGTTCATACTCCCTGTTCATCATATCTGACTGACTGTGGAATCTCACAATGAAATCAGAGAAATTGTTATTTCTTTATATCTGGAACTTTAAAATATCCCATCATTTTCCATCCACTTTTTTAGATTATTTTTTAGGCTCTGGTGACATTTGTTTTTTTGTTTGTTTTTTTTTTTTAAACTTTGCCAACAGGAGAGCGAGTTAGAAGAGAGGGGAGAGGCATTCGGCAGAAAGTCAGCAAGGCCGGGACTGGAACCTGCCATCCACTTTATAATTATTGACTGCTTTGTTTTTTTTTTTAATATCACATAAAATCTTAAATTATATAGAAAACTGTAGTTATAATACAAAATAATATTTAAAAATGTATGGTTTTGAATACTTTCTTAAAGCAATTTACACTGTTAGACTGTTTTGTTCAATTCCATCTTATTATGTTACAAATAATAAATAAAAAAAAAGGCTTTTCTTTAGTACTTGGAGTGAATCTACTTACCTCCAAATTCTCCTTTACCAATGACCTGATGAAGCTTCAAGTCTTTTCTGTTCATCGACCATCCACCTGTTAGTCAGTTAAAGAGGAAAAGACGTATAGGTGAAAACATTCATAAACGGTCAACACAGCTTAATGCATCATTAATCCAAAGACAAACTGAGTCTTACTCCTGGAGAACTCATCCTGAGCAGCCACAGTTCCCTCCTCTAGCTTTGGCTTGATGAGCTTGGTGCACAGGCCGTCTGCATCTTTGGTGTAGTGCTGGAGACAGTGAAGGAACAAAGGTACGGTCAAATGTAGACGGTTTAAAGAAACAGGTATATACTTAAAAGAAAGAAAAATTCAATCATGTCAAAAAGTGAAAAAAAAATAACAATATCTTAAAAAGATAAATAAAAACAAACAAGGTGACGTAGAGCTGGGCTTCAAATCTAATTTCGGCTTTTTTCTATCAAATCCGATTAATCGATTATTTTTCTCACTTTAGTGTCATAATAAAAAAGACAAATAACATATAATTTTTTCAAATACGACCTTATATTTCAATCATCTTCCCTGGAAGATGACTTTAATTTAAGGGGCGACAAAAACATACTTTTAAACTAATCCTGTTTCACAACAAACAATAAGAATATACCACACTACATGTTAACCCTAACCCTAAGCTAGTTTATCAGGTATGAGTAAACATCTCAGAACAAAAAGTGATGAACGGATGTAACTCTGAGCCATGGAAGCCCAAGAAGTGGCCTGATAAAAAAAACAAAAAAAAAACTGTTGTGATTGCTTGTGTTTCTTAAAGAAGAAACTGAACTTTCAAAGGTTGACTACTTTGTTCAAGTTTGATCATCTATGATCGACAGACTGATCATTACATAGAAACAGGAAGAGACGTTGAAATGCTGGGATGAGGAAAATCTTCCAAAAGAAAAAAAGACCATGAGATAACATCACATTTACGTCTGCAACATATAGCAGCCATAAGATGAGGATTTTGACAGTTTAGAAAAAAAAAAAAGATCAAACCATTTGTTGTGCCTGTTATCCATCTAAAAAGTAACAAATAGAGGATTACAATCAGGCTTTCGCTGAACTGTTCAATCGATAGTAGTAAATGAATTACTATTCTTATTTTTTTAGACTACTGTTCCTAGTGTTCAAGGATTTGGGTCGTTTTAATAGAATAACATGTGTGATGCAGCCAGCACTTTGTTTCACTATGTGATGTGTTCAGAAGCTTGTCCTGGTTTGTTATTTGTCCTTATAAAATGTGTTTGTTTATTAATGTTCTCTAACAAACCTCTGAGGCCTTGGGATGACAGCTGTGTTACTGAATTACACACAGATGGACCCTATTTACTAAATAAGTGACCAGTGATTTCACTGTACTTCACAGTTATCTGTCACTTTATGCTGATCTATTACAGAAAATCCAAATAACGTAAACTGAAGTCTGAATGTTTAACCTGCTATGTGAAAAAGTTCAGTTTGCAAGGTTAAAAACATATCTGTGAACCTTTTTCAGTGAAAAAAGTACTTAAGTCAGATAAAAAAAAGATAAAGTCAGATAAAAAAAAAAGATCAAAGTATAAACTTTTCTTTGTGTCTTTAACTGTTTGGGCTTAAATAATGTATGTAAAATTTTAAGATTGTACTGTTTTCAACACCCTTATTGCTACTTATGTAGCTTGGTTTTGCAGAAAATGTTGGAGAAAAAGATGAAAAAAAAAGACATTTCATCAACAAACCTGCTGCAAATAGAAACCTGATTTTCTGGATCTCAAAAAACTGTTTTGTTAGAACCAGAGCTTTTTGCAGTGCACCAATAGAGGGCTCTCTAATAAAGTAGGTGATTAAATACTACAGTTATAGTAACATTAACTGTGAGCACAAGTTTGTGTTTCAAAAAACTAACAAGCTGCAGTTCAGAATACGTCCTTCACACAGGAAAAGCACCCAGTTTGACAGTAAGAGCCTTTTGACTTTTTGAGGTTAAACCTCTGCATAATGTTCACTTCCTCTTTAACTCTTCCTGTTTGACATTTGTTCCAGGAACTGCATGTTGTGGAGTTGTACAGTTATGTCTGCACCCCAAACCCCGCCCACCCTAATTCAATGCTTTAGTCCAAGACCTTATGTATAAACAATGAGCATATATTTTTATATGTGACATCTAATCTTGTACTCTCACCTCAACCAGCTGCATGAGGTTCTCAAAATAGGCTTCCTCATCAATAGTGAGCTTGCCATTTTTGTAGATAATGCGGTAGTGCTCCACCTTCCCGTCGCAGCTCACACAAAGAGTGTAGTCACCAGGGAAGTTGGTGCTCTCTCGCACCAAGAACAGGCCTGTCTCAGGAGGGTGAAGCAGCCGCTCGGCCTGGTCTCGAGTTATCTTCCCATGAAACCATCTGGAAGAATGAGAAGAATTAAGATACTAAAAAAAGACTAAAAAGAAAGTTTTTTTAACAGTAAATTATATAATAAAAAAAGCATAAAATATATAAAACACTTCATGATAAATAGAGACCAAAAAACCCCCATGTCTCAAATTTTGCTCTGTGACCAGAGACTAATGACAGATCATTTAAAAAGTCATGAGAGGATGTAAGGAGTGCTCAGAAATATAAAAATGGGGTATTGATGTACAAACATTAATGTATAAACCAACAATAAAATCTTAAGATTATCACAACCACTGCAAAGATACAAGAGTTGTTATAATACGTTCATATATTCATGTTCTAGTGAGGACTTTAGCTGCTGTGTTAGGTACTAGCTGGAGATGTCTGCCTGCTCTTGAATGCTGGCCAGCAAAAAAGATGATTAAAACCAAGTCATTTTCCCATGCATAACCTTGCAAAAAAAAATTATTCTAAAAATGATTAACCATCATTTTAAAGATGGTTTTAGAGGGATTGTAAATATAAAATACCAGGTTTTTACTCCTTTAAGATTCAAGATGACAGGAGACATGGATGCTTCTAGCATCAAAAACAGAATCATTTCTCTTATTTTAGGAATATTTCTCATCTGATTTAAAGCATTTTTAATAATTTTACTAAAGTGTTTAGAGAAGCTCTGATAAACTAAAACCAAACAAGGTTCCCATTCTCTCTTATTTTTGCAGCCTGAAGAAGGGAGAATCCGATTAATGGGATTTCTGTGCCTTAGGGCCGAACTCTAACACCTCTGTTCGAGTTATTGTTTAAAAGTGCAAAACATACTCAGAGCTTAGTATCAGAGAGATGACAATTTAGTATGTTTACTGAAAAATGATCAGATGGGTTTACAGATGGATAGATCAGGTACAAACAACTTTCTGTAAAAGTTTAGCTAATCAGGGTAGTTAGGTTTGCTAAGTGCCGCACATCCAGGAACATCTCTGAAATCGCTGCCCTATTTCTAAGATATGTAAAATGACTTTTTCTGGTTTCATTTTGTGCACAGCAATGCTTACACCTATATAGGACTGCACAATATCAGGATAAGATTGAAAGTCATAATTATTGTTAAATACTGATACAATGATCGATTGGGAATTAAATAATTCCCTTCAATGAGTCACGTTTGCGTGCCAAAAGTCAAAATGTGGTGCTTCAAATAAAAGTATGGAAAATATTGCATTCCAAATATTGTTGTTCCAATATTGCAAACACTGGTTTGACAACAAAAATGGAAATCTAAAATTGAAACTGTTTACATGGAGAACAATTTATTAGCAAAAATATATGAGAGGTAACAAGAGAAAGGTGCCGTTTGTTTGCCGAGGTCATAGTACATGAAGAACTGTCAAAAAGAATAAACTTTCTTTAATAACTCTAAAGTAGGGATGAGAAAAGAGTTGTTCTTTATATGATATCACTTATGTCAATAATATCTGCATTGATTAGTTAAAACAACAGCAACTGAAAACATCTTTAGAATCGTAGAGTCTTTATTTCAGCTACCAAAAAATATTCTTACTCTACAAGTTAAAACACAAAAAATTTTGCTTCTTGCTAGTGCCACCAACGTAGCTACCTATGCTAATCATGCTAAATGCTATTACAAGATGTGTTAATGATGCCAAATGTGGAAATAATACTGCATAGACAATTTAAAATAGGATTCCTGTTTTTTTTTTCCTAAAATAAAAAGTGAAATTATGTTTAACTGCAGAGCTGTGTAACATTGGCAACAACATAAAAAGCTAACTTTCAAACCAATGGATGTTACATGCCAAGCCTAACACCAGCTGCCACAGCGTGAGCAGCAGGGCTATCACAGAGGAAAACAACCACACACATATGCCTAAGGACAACATGGGGCTGCAAATTAGCCGGACAAATTTTTGGACTGTTGGAAGAAAAGTTGGGAGTATGCTACACAGAGAAATTCACATATGCATTTTACATGGTGGCCTTCTTTAGCAATGCTAACCACCTTGCCAACATCAATAATAAATGAAATTATTTAAAAAAAGCCTTTTTTATTGAGAAAAAGTGGAGTAGATGTCTGTTATTTATTTTTAATTAGTCTCAGAGAAACGTTTATCCTCTCTTCCTGCACTACCTCTGTCAATGACCTGAAATGAACCTTTGATGCAAATAGTTACAATACTGTTCTCAGCCTTGAGATGTATAGATTGGGATCATTTGCATAGTCCCTGTGACCAGTTACATCACTGAGGTAGTTACATATTCAAATGCAGCTTTCTGAAGGTACAGTAATCCAATTTGCATGTGGCTCCATGGAAAATTTAAATATCACACTGAGGAGCTTGTTGGAAAGCTCAGGACAAAAGCTTTTCGTCACAGAAATAGAATCCTCTTCCTCCTCAGTTGTAGGAAAACCAATGAAACAGTTTTACCGCAATAATTTGTATGAGAGGATAATGAGTAATAGATCAACCTTTTTCCATATATAAACAAACTAATCAATGAATACATTAAAAACTTTCAACACCAAGGAACTTCTGTTTTAGAGAGCTGATATTTGGCTGTTTGTTCTATAAAAAAAAGGTTGTAGTGACTTTCATGACTTCCTATTAGATATGTGGCATGAAATTATATATTTAAATCGTTGCTATATTGCGTGGTGGTGCAGGCACAGTTTTATCTTCATGAAAATGTTCTAGACAATTCTCTGATCAGGAGCACTAAAAATAAAGCTATCATTTTATGCAAAGATGCCTACACATGGAAACACGTCACGTGGGTGAAACAGGGTAAGATTTTCGAGATTACTTTGGTCTAAAATAGAAAAAGAGACAACAGGAAACAGTTGATTTCATGCAAAGTTGAGGAAGAGGCAGACAAAAGTACAATGCAGTTACAACACAACCCGACCAAACTGTGGCCTCCTTTCACACCACTGCCACGGCAAAACACTCCACTGCAACATCCAAGTCACAGGAAGAGGGCTATTTTGGCCATTATAGTAAACACCAGAGTATAAAATGCTATGGTTGGAAAGGTTACAAAGAACAGACACCTTAATCTGATACTGTTTATTATAAAATATGATGATTAGATTGAGTATCAGAATGTCACAGAGACAGCTAAACTAAAAAATCCTCAAAACATAATCCCTAAAGCAAATCCCATTTGTTCTTTAGAATATAAATACCAGCAGATATTTGAGTCGCTACAAAAATCTAATATAAGTAAATTTTAAAAATAAATTAGTAAAACTATAGAAATGTATAAAGTCAAATAAATGTGTTTTTGATTTGAGCTGGTCAGTAAGAGAATTTACCAACGGTATAGAACTATATTATATAGATGTAAACCGTCTCCCTTTGTGTTTTGGAATCTAATAGTGAACCCCTTTGGATCAGCAGATTTAAAAGTTATGGGATTAGCTACACATCCACATTTGGCAAGACTAAATGCTACATCAGAGAGCCAAACCAAAAATATGTCTGATCATTTGAACATCATATCTATATATTTAGCTTAGTCAGCTTTCGTGTTTATAAGGAGCTCAGACTGCTGTAATGCAGTGCTCTGGGCCACATGACCAATTCAGAGGTAAGTTTTTCAAAAGAGCAGCCAGCACAAAGCATGGATACAGGCCAAGTGATGTTTACTGACCTGAAAAATCCTTTACCTTAAATTATCCTAAAACCTGGATTGAAACTTGCTTGCAGAAAAAAAGAAATTGTCTTATTTCAAGCGCATAGTATAAAAAACTTTTTTAAGCACAAAAGGTCATTCCACTCATCTTATCTACCTCCTCTTATTACGGGCAAATACACTAATTTTGAGAATGTGTTACTTCAGTTTTTCTCAATTCTCTGACATAAAAAAGAAGCTTTTGAGTCACGTCCTCAGACCAGATATGTGCCTCCAAGTCTGGATTATAGCGTAAGGATTGCTTACACATCTACTAAAAGTGCTCTATTATCGATTGCTGTAACAGAAAAAAATTTATTGTCTTCTTACCAAAAAAATAAAGCTATCAAAAATGTATATATACACAATAGTTTCATGGCTTCCTCCCTGCAACCAGGAGGGGACCTGGTGAGCACTACAGGTTTATTTTTGTTGGAAATGTGGGTGGTTCGACCTGGAGGTAAAGAGAACCAACTTCTTCCCTCCTACCTAAAGAGCCGTACAATTAAAAAACATATTTGCTTCAAATAATGAAACAGTCAAAAAATCTGACCTCAGACGTGACTGTAGCTGGTATTTTGGAGCTTGAAACCTATCGGCAAAATACTGATAATACTGACTTTTTTTTTCTGGTAGTGTCCCAATGTCCACAGATCTCCCCAAAAATTATTTTTGGTTTTTCCTCTGCTTTTTTTTTTTTTTTTACAGTCAATCCCCAAAATCTATTATTCCTCTATTCAATTTGGTTCTAGAAGTATCTTTATTCAAGCAATTACTTTGACTTTGATAGGAAATCTTTCAACTTCTGAGATAATACAAAATTGGTATTATCTCAAAATATAATGGGATAATATCAAATGAGTAGCATCACAAGTCCATTTTTGATTTAAACATTATTGAGAAGAAATGAAATAGTCTTTATGTTTAATTGCAGAGCAGAGATTTAAATGTCTTAACTGACATTTAGGAAATTTAACATTCATGATTAGCTCAATATCTTAAATGCTGGAGGATGTCCTCGTCGTCACCCTAATCTTTAGCCTCCTCCACAGAATCTCTATTAGACTGAAGGCTCTCCTCTCTCCTCCTCCTCTCAAAAATATTAGTATCACTTTCTTTCTAAATGAACATTAGTAAAATGTTATTTTCTGAGCCACATTGATTAGTGCATATTGATATTTTACCTTTCTGCCCATCAACCTCATGCTTGGTTTTAGCTTAAAATAACAAGGGCCCAGCAGCATATTGGGTGAAAACTAACTGTAGATGGTCTTCTTGGAAAAACGATGTGATTATATTTTTGCACAGTTTAACCATCACAAAAAAAACCTACAAAAAAACAAACAAAAAAAAACATGCTGGGTATGTGGAGACAGTTGAAGCCTACGCAGCCACTGCATGCAAAAAGCAGGCCATTCTAGTGACACACTGTAGTCTGGAGCTGCAGACTTTGTAATCACTAATATCCTCTTATATGTACATGGTGTTATGGACTGATATCTAAGTCTGAAAGTCCAAAGGTACGAACAACACACCTTGTCAACCTTCTGTTGCATTTCAGTTGCATTAACTCATATATTTTTCTCTCTCACGTGATTTTGTGTATCTCTTATTAATGTCAGAGGTTGTAATGGTATCCATGTGCTACAAACTCAGACACAATTGAAAATAAAAATGATTATTACATGTGTCTTTTAAGATGCTGAGGTAATGGGTTTACTTACGGCATTAAACTCAACTTGCCCCCAGATTTCACACCTTCTCTTTTCTGAACATAGTTAGCTGGGATTGTTCCCTCTTGGCCAGCAGCATTTTTAGCATGGTACCAGTTAGGATCCTGGAGACACAAAACGTCAGCAGTGGAGAACATAATTTCAATGATGAATGTTTAACTCTCACAGTTTGTCTTCACAGGATCATAGATTTACTTTTGTGACAACGATGATCGTCAACACGTCTCCTTTGTTAAAGGGCAGATCCTGCTCCGATGTGCCTTTGAAATTGTACCTTGCCACGCACTCTGTGCCCTGTGGCCACGGACTCTGAAACATTGGGGGTGGATGATGTGTTAGAAATACCAGCTGAATTTGACAAAGACCAGTGGTTGGTGACAAGAGGTCTTCCTTACCTGGACCTCTGTCATGGTGAGGTGCTTGGATCCTCTCACAGGTGAGGTGTTCTCACTGCTACCATCAGAGCTGGCAAATACTCACACACATGAAATTAGCTGTCAAGAAGAAGAGAAAAGGGAGCAGCATTAGCTCTGATTATACAATCTACAAGCCAAAAGGCAAATTCTAGGAAGACATTACATGTTTTTGTCTTTTTTTTTTTTAGTCAGTGCAAAGATGCCTGGTAATTCAAAGCATCCTCAAGTTATCAATTGAAAACGTTGTAAATACAGATCAGACAATGCAGATAAAAATAACCTGCTCATATGAAAAGCAGAACTAATAGGCCATTTTTTTCACATCACACTTTCACAACTAGTACACAAGTTTCCATGACGTAAGACATGTAAATATAGAGCAGCTTCCATGATTTCAGAGAGTAGAGACACCCAGAATTTGATTCCAAGGTTTAAAAAAAAAAAGGAAGAAAACTTGATTTTTGCCCCGGAATGTAAACTAGATGCAACGAGATTTGAGGGATTTGTCTGAAGCAATGCACTAACTACAAGTCTAGCTTCTATAATACATGTACCACTGATCAAAGTAGAGGAATCATAGCTACATGTCCTGTAAAATAAATCCCCCTATCCACCCTTTCTCAGCACCCCACTTCCTCTTTGCATCTTTCAGTTCCCACAAGGAGGTGGACCAGATCAATGGTTGGAGCAAAGGGAGAATTAAGGTTCGGTTAATTCATCACTTCACATGAGGTCACATCCGTCGGCATGTCCCTTCCTGTGAGGCAACCTTCCTGCATGATATTCCAGAGTCAGAATACTCAAATATTGGGTTGGCTGCTTAGTAACCAGAGAAAAACATCACAAAGTTCCTTTCCTTACTGTGCGCTTCCTTCTTATGAAACATAAGCCTCCTACTGAGATAAGTCACAGTTAGAGCAAAACTTTTCCTTGTAAAAGCGCAAACGAAACAACGTGCTCGTACAGAGCGTAACTCTCATGAGTCCCAAAGAGGGCCGTCTCACACCATGGTTTCGTTGTGATGGATGATGACCTCTGATGCAAAACTGCAGCTGTCTTTTTTTAAGGATCTGGATGCATTTCCTGCCCTCAACCCGCTCTGTACCCTGCTTATTCTGCCTCATCTATTAAAAACTGTCTCAACGAGCTGCTTTGAATACAACAGCATTTAAATTCAGCACCAAAACGCAAGAAAAAATAAACTGTTGCCAAAAACAGATATTCTCTGTTTCACATCCAACAAAAGAAGTTTTGAATGAGTAGCTCTATAACTTTGATCTCTAAAAGTGACGCAAAAGATTAAAACAAAGCAATGGCTTTAGTGGCCATTGGAGAATTACAGGTGCTAAAATATCTGAAACTTTAAAGAGTTACAATGATGAAATAAAAACAAGATTTAACAAAACAAATTATAGGTTAAAGTCCTACCAATGAGATGCCAGAGAAGGCGGGACAGTCTTTTCTGCAGCAGTTGCTGTGCATCTCTGTGTAGTTGTCTGACAGAAAGCTGCTGCGCCTTTCCCTCTTACAAGACAGAAAAAGCTTTCTTGAACTCTGTCTGGCTTTACAATAAAACAAGGAAACTACAGTAATGCTATCTCTCTTATTTAGGCTTCAAAAGCACAGTTGGCCAGTTATAGATAGCTGCTACCCATGTAGATAATTTGACCAGGTCACAGGTAGATCAGCTTGCTATGTTTGTTTTACTCTATAAAGATCAGACAAAGATTGTAATAAGTGTATTCATTAATGTTACTTATCAGCTTCAGGGATGTTTTTTTTTTTTGCTGGTTACTATGAACCAATTGCAAAACTGCAACTTTTGCTTAACGTTATCATTCTAAGAGAACTAGGAGCCTCACTTTTACTCGTTCGTCTCATCATGAGTTGATACAAAACTTTAACAAGTGACTAACCTAAAGAGATTATTGCAAAAACCAGTCATCTATTTAGTGCCCTCTGTAACACCCTTAAAATGGCTTCTGTGGTCACTTGCATAATAACATAAACTACTGCAAATTTAACCCAGATGAGCATCATATCATCACCAAAAGATCATTATCCTTGATGAGATGAAAATCACAAGATGATAACCTGGAATGTTGCAGAATTAGTAGTGTTTATGTTTACCGCTTCAGTACATTTCATTTGAAACAGTTGTATAATGGATACTGCTGTCCCATGCCAAGGCAAAACCCTATGGTGTGTCAGTTTCAACACACTTTATTTTCTCCCCCTTTTAAACCCCTTTCCTGTTATAGCTCATCTGCCTTGTGGTTTTATGACATATGAGCAGACTTTCCCATCATTATATACACCACTGATAGTAAGCAATCCTGTAGCATATATTTAAAAATCCAGTGGCATTGGAACCTTTGGACACTGAGTTCACCAGTTATACAAAGACTCCTGTTAAATCCAACAGATAAGTGTGTAAACTGATGTATTTATACATTAACTTGATGTTGTGCTAGACTTTTTAGACTCTCTTTGTGTTGATGATTCACTCACCTCAGCATGGCAAAGGCTTTAAGTTGCTGAAAGGCAGGGTAACCTAAACCTAATTTTCAATAAATTTGACTAATACTTTATTGACCATTTGGAGGCAGTCTTAGATGATGTATAGAGCATTAAACCTTCAGCCCAAGATGGTCAGAAGATAAAAATGCACGGCTGCATATTGTATATTTAACAATTAAATTTATTTCGCTCACTTCAGACACATGGTTGAACTTTTTATTTCCCTAAGGTAGCCATCTGATACAAGTATTTATAATGAAGAACAAACTAGACTTCTCATGATTGTTATAGACTTTGATTACTTAAAAAAAACATATTTACTTACTTAAATATGTTGATTTTAATATTGTAGAGAAAGCTTTTCACCAGGCTATGTTTTATCTCACTCCTAATAAGTCCTATATTCCAGAATGACTTGCATCTTAAAAGGTGCTCGTGTTTTTATGCTTTGTAGATTTAAAGAAAAATGTTCAGTCGTGGAATCACACCATAAAAGGAATAAATCATTACGGCCTAACCTGCCACACTGTCTAAGATTTAATTTTTGGGACACTGAATAGATTACACAAGCAGAAGCTTTTGGCAGCTGACTGAATAGCTCTTCATGGAAGCACACAAGCTGATCATTGTGAGTCAGTCAAGTTTCCACAGACAGTGTCTTACTGAGTGTCCATCGCCATCAATCTTGTCAACAAGAGGCTTTAAGCGCTGGATAAAAATGTGACATGTTCCTCACAATGTAGAGCCCAACTGTGCTGAAAAATGGCTCTGTTTAAAGCTTTGATGGAACAACAATTATCATAAATTAGAGTTAGAATCTTAAAAATCCATCCTACTAATACCCAGCAAAAGGAATTACAAACATATAAACTATAAAGTCCTTAGTGATAATGAAAAAGCTGCTATTAACAGCTGGAGTTTAGCTGAAACAAGTCAGTGATCTGATCCAAGAAAGTTCGAGTGCAAAAGCAAGACGGGACAGGAATGCAGAACTGTCTTCTCTGGCCTTTTTTAGGGGGGGGGGGATCTGCCACGCCCTCATATCTACAGACAAAATCTGAAATTGAAGAATCATAATTCTGCTTCATGCAAAAAGGGAATAATGAACTCAAAACTACTGAGCTTTTTATGATAAATAATATAGAGCATTGAAACATTGAAATATAAACACAAAAACAACATATAAAAAACAAAGTGTGCAGAAACCTAGAGTATTAGACCTTACAAACAAAAACTCAAAGTTATCTGGACCAGAGGTGGCTAAAAAGTAAAGTAAGTAAGAGTAGAAAAACTTCATCATATTTCTACTAAACCAAATCTAAAAAGTAGCCTTTAAAGAAATTACCGAAGTAACAGTAAAAAATTAGTTGGTAAAAAAGCTATTCAAGTACCGAGTGACTGATCTACATACTACGCATGATCATAACAACTGATTGAATATTTAACAAAGTTATGTGAAACTAGTCAAAATATTAAGTGATGTGCAAATTCTAGTTTTAAAGAATAGGAAATGAGAACAGAGCATACAGTACATGCACAATAATAATGTAGGTGGAATAAACACTCTCTTTAAAATACATTTTTTGAGATATAAAACTAACAAAATCAACAGTTGGTGTGTAAGAATGTGTTAAATTACAGTAAATAGTTTATTGTATTTTCATGTATTTAAGTTAAGTTACTCTCTATAGATAGCCTCGCCATAAATCTTACTCAATTAATAGTAGTGACACTTTATGATATTTTACTCAAGTAAAAGTAAAAACTAAAATGCAGCAAAACTGCTCCTAAAAGTTTTTTTTTTAATCCAAAATTTACTCAAATAAAGGTAACTGAGTAAATGTAACTAGTTACTCGTACCACCACTGATCTGGCATCACCACAAATTTTATTTATAAGATTACGTGTTTATTTTAAATAAATTCATTTTCTTTTTTGCACAAGAAAATCTGACCTCAAAACATCATTACCAGGTGAGCCAATCTGAAAGGCGCTACACAGAATATGTTCGTACATTAGTGACCATAATGTCTTTCGTATTCTGCCTGTGACCCTAATCTACACCTAATATAACAGCTAATCATCCGTGTCAAATAACTATATGTGTAATTAATAGAGAATTAAACTATATTACTATTATCCTTTGGCTGATAATGAAAAACAGCAGGAAATTATGAACTACAAATATTAGGCTTTTAGTGGTTTATGGTGGAAGGTACGCATAATAAATAAAATGAAAAGGCTAGTTTATCTATCAAGATAATATTACACCCTAAAAAGAGAGACGTTGAATGGATTCCAAAACATATTCTTAATTTTTTACAAGATAATCCAACAATGATAAACTGGGCCCAAAACTGGGGTCAACATAACAAACTACAACTCAGGTAGTGAAACAAAAACTCAAGCACAAAA
>JAUZNJ010043263.1:0-12063 GCA_034780135.1 Jordanella pulchra | reverse complement strand
TGATAAACTGGGCCCAAAACTGGGGTCAACATAACAAACTACAACTCAGGTAGTGAAACAAAAACTCAAGCACAAAAACTGACCTAAAAACCAAGACATGAGGGGAACTTAAATAGTCGCTGATCAGACCACTGCTAACACACAAGATGGTGCTTAAACACACAAGAACTTAAACAAATATGAAATCTTTAAATCAAATAAATATTGGCAATAAACCAATTTCCAAAAAAATAGAAACATTAAGAAAAAGTAAAATTAAGCTAAAGAAGCTGGAGCTCTTCTGTGTGAAACCAGCAGCAGCTCCCAAGGAAACTGGTGACTCAAAGAAGAAGAAATTAATTTGTTGTGTTTAACAAAATGATAAAGAACTGACATATATGGTTAACTAAATGTGTACACTGCAAATAGTTAACTAAAGTTTCAAGCTAATTATAATATTTTTCAAAGATAAAAATCTAAACTATTCACTAATCAACATGCAAACTAATGTTAAGGGTGAACAGAAAACAGATTACCATTCAGGTCTCTGTGTGACAGCGGGTACAGCTGTCACACAGGCTATTTTTAAAATTTGAAAAACATTTTTATCTCTATTAATTCTAATTCATGCCATGTAAACTATAAATGGGTCAGCGATACCACATGCCCTGCAAAACTGATGTGTAAAGTGGTTTTAGCACATCCCTTTGTTCTCGTATCTTTTTCACTGAAAGGTGGTTTTTAGAAATGACTCCCCGTTTCAGGTCATGCTTCAGTTGGACAGAGAGGAAGTCATGGTTTGATATTCAAAAGTTCAAAGAAACTCTTATAAACTCAAAGTGTGATGCATAAATTAAAACTTGCTTAGTTATATTTACTTTATTATTCTTCCTAGAATGGGACATAATTGTTTCAGCGGAACATTTTTAAAAACAATATATAAAATTGATCACTTTTACAGTTGTCTTTACAATGCAGAGTTTGTATTTGACGTTACTTATGAATGATGATATGATTAAGTTACCTTTGATGTATTCTCGTCTTGCTCATTTTGAAGAATTAATAATAAAAATGGGGCTCTGATTGATATCAAGTGTATACATGTAGGATACAGTAAATAATAAATCCTTAATTAAAGGTCATTTAATAATCGGATCTCCTACAAAAGTGAAGTATACACAGAGAAATGTCTCTTTTATTTCTTTTATGTAAACTTTAATTATTTTTCAAGCTTTTTACAAATATTTACTAGAGGTGTCAACTTTTTCATGGGATATGCGGGTCTCCATAGCCCGGTTGGCACTTCATTTCCATTACATTTTTTTTGCTGTCAAGCAAGTCTATATTCTGAGGGTGGGCCACATATTGAGAACTTCTCAATGCATGACAGTTTTTTTCTGAGCAGATGAACTCATCTTGAAACATCAATAGCATTTTAGAATAAAATATTTATTTATTTAAAATACTTATTTAGTTTAAACATAAATGACGTCTTTCAATTAGCGACAGTCAGATAATTTATCCAGGTCATAATATAATTTACCCTTTATTTTATAGCTTACAGATATCCAACCTTCGCAGGTAATGCAAAAAGAAAATATTTTAGCATGAAATTAGCTTCCCACTAAGCATAAAGTGTGCTTTGCTAAAGTTTTTATTCCTCTGTGTTTTTCCACAAATATTTTCAGGTGATATTTTTCAGGGATATCATGTGACAGCAGTAACAGGGTGCTACAAGTTTCCTAAAGACCATCATAATTTATATTAAAGACCTAACTAAATCATAGAAAGGACTTTGCTAAATAATGTGCATTATTAATAAGTAATATCATATGTGGTATTAGATAGCACAAAAACAGCATTTTTATTGTGGAAAAAAAGACTTTCAACAGCAGAATTTGAGTATTATGCAGTGAAGGTTGAATGCAAAGACCTTGCACCTTTGTCAGTAAATTGCAACAGCCCTTTAATGAAATTGATTAAAGCCAATAGAAGAGGAATAAAAAGTTAATTGGAATCAATTAAGACTTATGATAAATAATCTGTATGTATTTAAAACGTATAGTATTATATTAAGATGTTTTTTAAGTGTACAATGTTTTAAGGTCCTGCAGAATTCCTCAACACAAAGTATTGCATCATTTTTAAGGTTAAAAGAATAAAATCTTTGGTTTTAAATAATATTCTCAACAAAAAAACCTGAAAAATATGCCAAGTATTGAGCCATGTTACTTGAACAGTCTCCAAAAGTGACCTATTTACTTAAAGAAAAAAGTCCCTGTTGTCTAAAAAATGATGATGGCCGGATTGATAGTAATTTAATCTCACCCCAATGATTTTTCTCAAGCATTTCTACTTTTACCTGACGGTGCAAAATCAAGTATGAGTAATCCAATATCTAAAGAATGATCACAAGGACATCACACCTCTTTGCGTACCCGACTAGATATTTTCCTTAGAAAAGGAAATCATCTCTGCATTTGGTTTACTGCTGCTGCACACCTCACTGAACAAACTGGCAATCATACATGAGAGAGAGGAAGTATATTGCTCCAGCAACACCGTCTATCATTGCGTTACTTAAATAGTCCCACACTATCTTATTTTTCTGCAAGGCTCAAATGCCAACCAGAATGTAAACTATTGGGTATGAACATAAAATATTTCCCTCTTTATCATAAATCAACACAAGATTCAAAGCAAAACACAGCTGTAGTCGGAGAAAAGGGGAAAGAAACATCAGTAGTTGTTAGGATTTTCATTTAAAATCCAGTCTCCAGAGTTAATGTTTACCAAACAAATGTTTGGTAATGCAGATATTAGCGAGCACAGGTTTTATAAAAACCCATAAAAGTCAGAGCGATGCATGCTTGAGCAGCAGACGGACACTTCCTTGCAGCAGTGCTTGCTGTGCACATAGCATGCACTGCAAGCTGCTGTGCTGATGCTTTGCTGTGGTTTTATGAGCTCCCAGCTAGTTTCACTTGCTAAATCTGCCTCTACAATTTATAACAGTCTAAAACCAGAGAGCTTGCCCTAAGAAGCCCATTGGCGGTATCAGCAGACCTCTAACTTCAGTAAAAATGAGGTGACACCAGGATTTGGATGTGGTTGTTACCCTCACCCATGAATAGAACGTAACACCTATGCAAAATGTAACTGGTCGGTCAGTTTGTCTATTTGTTTATCTGTTTTATTGCAAATCATTATTTAATCTGGATAAAACACACCTTTCTAAAAAAAAGCTTTCACACTCACACTCATCTGCTGAAATCACACGAGGCAACTGATCAGTATGTTCCTTGTTTTGTTTTTTTAACTTCCTATATTTGGATGTTTTTAGCATTTCTTTGCATTGTTGTGTATCTGTGCTGCCGCAGTAAAACATTTCAGATGTAACTGAGAGTGCTGTATGCATTTCCGGACAATCTGTGAGCAATACACACATGGAAGCAGTTATTAAAGAGGATCGAAGCAGGCGGGAACCAGCAGATTTGTTTAAAAGATCTACAGTCCTCATTTTGAGCTAAATTTCCAAAAACCACAAGGTCTGATTGGTGCTTTCTACAAGTTAGCCTTGGCACACACCTGCAACACAGCTCTTGGTATTATCCCAGCCAATACCAAAGGGAAATGTAATAAAGAGAAAAGGAAAAAAAAAAGCCAATGTTCAAGCATCCAAAAGATAGTTGTTCAGGTCAACTTAACTGGTATGAATTCACCCTAAATGCAGGATGAATCCAATGGTAAATTATGCCAAATAAGTAAGGTGATACAAAGAGTATTGGATTGGATTGTATAGGAGTTGAATATGCACACACAAAAAACTGTAATGGAAAAAAAATAAAAATAAAAATGAACAGATTTATACCAATGCAAACTATAAAAGACATCCCTAAAAGTTTGCATGTGATTGGAATCCAACTCTGACTGAATACCAAAGTGTGAGTCTGTTGCAAACCAAATACTTCTGAGAGTATGTTGAAATATGTCATGTCAATCATCCTTCATATTTGCCAAAGTTTATCTTGTGTCTCCTGTGATGTCATCAGCTCAAATAATATTGAAAACCTAGCAAGATTTTTTTTCCCCCCTCTTTTTAATCACTCCTGCAGAGAATCATGCCTCATCATTGATTGTATTGCCAATACATATATCAGCAAGAAGAAAGTCCAGCATCAATCCGCAAACTTCACACATTTTAAACCTGCGGGCCTGGATTGGTCCACGAATGAATGTTAATGAAAGCTGACCAAGCATACGGTCACCAAGATTATCATTAGCAACACATACAGTAACATGTTGTGACACAATAAATGTGCTGGGCTGCATGTAGGGGCCTCTAAACGGCAGGAAGTCAGAGAAAGTGGCAGAAGTTTGAAGGAGGATGTTCACAAAAGCCACGTCAGATGAGAAAATACCACAAAAAACAGCTTTTTTTCCTTCACCGTGTAGCATTTCAGGCGGCATTGCAGCTCAAAAACAAGTTTATATGAAATCAAATCATTTTGAAATTCAAACTAAACTATAAATTCGTATATTGTCCGGACCGTTTTTGAAAATGAGATGCAAATACATTTGTTGATTTGACACTTACCTCACCTGTTTGCAGGTAAAACCAATTGATTTGAAGCGGTGTCAGAGGATTCAGCTATTGCTCGGCTTCCTTGTTCATTTAAAAAAAGCATGTAAAGTCCCTTTTCCACGTCCGATTGAACCTCCTCTCTCCAAAACAAAAAAAAAATAAAAAAAATTTGAAAAGATTGTTGATGAGGGAGAAAATCAAATGCAACAGAAGTAATCAGAAAGGTTAGAGGTATAAAATAAAAGCAAACGGGAAGGTCGATGGTGCGACTCCTGACATTACTTTTATAAGTTTTCTGCAGCTCTACTTCAGTCGTTCCAATGCTCTTCCTTGAAATTAAAACAACAAAATATAAAAATGTCTTTAAAAAAGCAATAAGTAAACAGGCAGAGGTTAGGTAGAAGAGAAGCAGACTAAATTTAGTTTACTTTCAAGCGGTCCTGCTCATTTTCCCCGTCACAAACATTCAAGTTTTTTTGCCCCACCTTGGTTTTACTGTGCACATGCGCATTTGTGACAGTCCTGCTAAAAATAAGGTCTAAACCGATCGGTCTCGTTAGGGGAACTTGTTAATCAGGCAGCGTTTACCCCCCCCCCAAAAAAAAAGAAAAGAAAAAAAAAAAAAGCACAGACATGCAAACACGGCGTGGTCATCAGTTTTTATTGGTTCATTCTGCAGATATATCACATGAGAAATGCAGACTTCCTGCAAAACAGAAGATCAGTGGCACTGAACTCTTCATTTCACTGCAGTTCTGTGCAGACCAAGAGATATATCCACCACTTTCATTTTTAATGCGACTCCTCTGAAAAGACAAAACTCCGTTTGCATTTTTTTTTTTGTGGAAAAACAAAGCAAAAAAGTATCACTGATAATCCAGAGCTGCTTTTACAGCAGAACCAAGAGGACGCATCAAAATGTTTCCACTTATTGCCTCCTGGTGGCCAATAAACAAACATCGTTTGGCTCACATTCAGAAACACTGGCTTCACTTTCAAACCAGGCCTGTCCCAACAGATGGGAAATAATTACGCATCAGGCAAGAGGAATGTTGGAGAAAAGAGAGCTATTGTGCATGGTTGTAGCTTCCAATGAACGTGCACATCAATCCTGTGAAAGATGCTGATTCAGTGGCAAAGTTAACTTTTCAGATGTTGGGAGTTTGACCTTAAGAACCAAAAACATCAACAGCAAAGACCAGGATCCGCTTAACCCAGACTAGACAGATCTTAAATTAAAGAGCCCACCTAAGATATGAGTAAAGGAGACGTACAACAGGCTAGTAAATTTAGTCTGGACTCGTTTAACATGTAAATATGTATAAAAAAAAAAAAAAAGAAAAAAAAAAAAAGCAGCTTTCTTCATCAAGCATCCATGGAAAGAGATGTGTCAACCTCAGAAGATGGCACAGAAGCAGCAGTTCTTATGGCCTTATTATTCACAATCTATGGAGCATATTAAATATCAAATTAACACCATAAAATTATACATCTTATCTGAATATATTTTAAAGGCAGATTCTCTATGGTTTTTGATTTGCTTTTAATTTCAACATCACCCAGTAATATTGGTTAATAAAAGCTCCGGGCCATATATGGCTCCGGGCAACTATACTTGAGTCATCATTGAATAAAAATCAAAGGGTAGTATTAGACTGTGACGTGTGCTTTCTTAGAGATGCAGTATCAAATTACCAGATGGTAAACAAGCCCAGTTTACCGTTGTACTTGGAATATCCAAGAAAAAGTACAAAAATTGAGTTTTCTTGGGCTTCATTCACCAGGTTTGTTTTTGAGAATCCTACAGATGTGGCAGTTTTACACAAAGCCATATTTAAATAGAGACCATCTGAGATCTTCATAAACCATGCATGCAGTTTGCCATCAGGCTGAGCTTTAACGCTGATGCATGCAAACTGGGGGCAGAAAACAGCAAGTTTCTTTGCAGAAGAACTACCCTGTTACTGGAAGAACAACAAAAAGATGGAAAGTTGGATTCTGCAAGTTCCCATACTTGTAGCTATGGAAGCTAAATTTAGGCATGAATATCAGCTTATCTGCACAAAAATACTCCATTGAAGTTACATCTAGAAACTCTCTGCTTTCATGGTGATACAGCATTCAGTGTGTTTTCTATTTATGCTTTCCAAGATAAAGAAAGAAATGGTAATCAAGCAGCACATCAAAGATACACGAGGCTTCCTGCAGACACATCCTGCCTGATCCAGAGAGCAGAAAGTCTTTTCTCTTCACATTGTGTGCATCGTATGATGAATTTAATGGACAGTATTTATATTTTCCCTGTTCAAAGTAAGAAATAGTCCTTTTTCCTTTGTAAACCACAGTATGATCCTATCGCTTGATTACCAAGGTAGATAGTTTTGAACAAAGACTTGAAAGCTTATTTCTCCTGTATCTCCATGCTTTAACATCTATGTGCAACAGTTGTCCTTCAGTATGAAAAACCAGTTCAAAGGATGAATTAGAGTCTGCTTGGGTGAACTGAAAGAAACAGCTGAGACTCATGGAATATAAGGCGCCAAAACCCAAATGGTCAAGGAAGGTGAAAGGTTTTATCAGTCAGATTAAGCAGAGTGCAAGGGGATGACAAATTTGCAACCGAACGGAGAACGGTACTTGATTCCCAATTCCTGGAACACCTGCAGAGGAACACCTATATCGCACAGGTAAACTCTGCCGGCCCCTTCAGCCAATGGAAGAGGGAGGCAAAGCGAAAGAGACCACTTGGCCTCGACTGCATGGCCCTGGCCACTTACAGGAGGATCCAAGCTAAGCACTGGTGCTCTGTTCTGGTTGGCCCAGTCTGCAGCTGCACGGTACCATGGCTGATCCATCAGGAATGTGTTCTCATGGCAGTCCAGACAGTTTATGATGAGATCCACTGGGGTGTCAGGAAGATCTTTGGAAATAGAACATAGAACATAACAGCATGACACGCTGAATACGTTTCTGACAACAAAATCTAAATCACCAAGTCAAAGCGGAGCCCACCTTTGATGCTGGACACCTGTTTGCCACCAGTCTTGTTGAATAGCGTCAACTCGCTTGTCACAGAATCAAGCATCTTGACAAAGTTTGGCAGAAACAGTATGACCTCCACTTCATGGTTGGCCAGATGACGACCGCAGCTGATGCCCTGCGCTCCCTGAACATGGGGTCCACACAGCAGCGCCACTGTAGGGCGCTGATGTAAATTTTTGGGTGTAAATCTAAAGGATGTGCACAATATATATATAAGAAATTTAATTGCTGAGGGATAGAATTAGAATTATTTCACTTCATGATTACATACAGACTCAAATTTAAAACATTTCCCAGGCATCCAGGTACAAAATTACTCAATTGGGGTTTCTTTCATTTTGTTAATAAAGAAACAACATTATTTTGACAATTAACTTCTGATTTAGCAATAAGATAAAGGCCATTGGCTGATTTATTCAATAGGAACCTATACCAGCTGGACTTTTACATTCATAGCAGATTTGTTACATCTAGTAAGTCAAGTAAAGATTCTGAACTTCTTAATATATGACATACTTTTTATTTTTATCAAAGTTTAAAAGCTATGGTTTCCTGCTTTGTTTTATGTCTAAACTTGTCATTTTTTAAGCTTTTATTTTACAAGCTCTCGAAGCCAAAAACATTTTTTTTTATACAAGATAAACAAGCTGTTATCAGTGGTTTCGCTCATTAAACCAAAACTGTAATTTTTAACTAATAGGATTCTGGATCTGGAACTTCCAGGTTTAGTCCCCTTGAAAACAACTGGCAAAATATCACTGTTTTATTACTTAACAGTCTTTCTCTGTATTTTGTAATCTAATAGCAGACCACAGCAGATTAATAAGTTATGAAGTTATTTGTAAAGACATGACTCAAATCAAGCCTTTTGAATAAGCTAGAGAAAAGTGAATACATTTTGAAAACTCATTCTTCTTTTTTGCCATCCTTTTCCTTAACTAACAACATACTAAAAGCCCATTTATAGACCGAAAGAACCTGAAAGAAGAAGCTGAATTTTTTTCAACCTGTAAAACCAAAAAGCACCATTTACTGTTCTTGCACATACCTCCAACCCAATTATTTTGGATTCTAAATTAAAAGTTAAACATGCAAATATTTACTTCCTCAACTTCAGTATTCTTACCTGTTGGGCCCTCCTAACAATGTAAGCGTCATCTGGCTAGCACACACTCCAGTCATCTCAAGTCTCCGCTCCAGTGTCAGACCGTAGCGCTCAGCCGCCGACAGAAGACGTTTGTGAAGCTCATAGGAAATACTCGGTACAACAAGTCCAGAGTCTATGTGATGTAAAGAAAAACAAGTATAAACTACTCTAGTTCAATTTAATCTGAAACACTGGCTTGCTAATGAGACGTCACAATGCCCCACACTTACCAGTGCAGTATTCTTTGGGTCCAGGCTGTGGTACCACAATCTGTCTGTAAACAATAGGTTTGCCCTCCAGGATATTTTCGTCATGGCGGTACCGTGTGGGCGTCTGATCCTGGGGCGTGCCACGTGACCTTGCACCGTTACGTCGCTCGGTCGTGTCGATCTCTGAGAAAACTGCAGCTTTGTCAAACAATGCCAGGTTTCCTTCAAAGTCAAAATCTGTATCAAGCCCATCATCCATGCCGTCGCCGAAGCACTCATCGTCTCTGTTTTTCATCTGCCCGTTCTTTACCCCATTCTTTTTTGGCGTCGCTTGGTTTGCCCCTCGACTAGTAGATGACCCTGACAGTGTAAGAACTGTAATTAGAATCACACCACAATAATCATTGGAAAAAAAGACCTATAGCCAAGTAAATACTTACAAGAGTTATGTCTTCGACGAAAGCCTTTAGGTTGACCTAATGCATCCAGATGACGCTCTCCATAACTTTTAGAGCACTGCTGTGGAGAGTTCATCTTCTCCACAGATCTGGGATCCCCTTTTGGGACTGCAACTGGTACAGTGCTTCCTTTTGCAGCTGTACTGGAGGCTGTCCTGGTATTCCCATTTCTGATGTCTAGAATCTTTAGCTCCTTTATATCAATAGCGCTGTAAGAAAAAAAAAAAAAAAGCAAAAGATCTCTTGAATAACACGCAAAACGTACCAGACCGATTTTACAGAGGAACTAGTTTCAGGACAGATTGAGCTGAACATAAATTAATACTTTAATCCCTAAATATTTCTTATTTTTTCATGAGAATTCACAAAATCGATTTTAATAGGTGGACAACGATAGAATGTTGAAAAGTATGAAAAAAATAGGTTAAGAAAATAGGTAAAGAGATATCTTTAATTCAGATCGTGTGCACCAGGGATTAATGTTGAGCAAGACCCCCGGAACATACACATGCTGTGGGGAAGATTGAAGCGATTTTTACCTGAATGTGACCTCGGGGACGGGGCACTTGACACCGTTGTGAAAAGGTTGTCTTAAAGAAATGGTCTGGCTGGACTGGTCCACGGATGACACCTCTCCTTGATAAACTCCCAACGTTGGTCCACAGTTAAGAGACACCAAACTACCTAACCAGTCAGAGGCCATTATCTGGAATAAATATTTTAAGTTAAAAATGTACAGGGAAATATTTACAACAGGAATCGCAGACTATATGAAAGAACAAACATTTTAATTTCAAGTCTTAGAAACACCGAATTATTCACTCTCTGAAGCTAACGTCTAAGGACGATTTTAGCATTGGCTACGGCCTAGTAACAAGCTAAGTTTATCTACAGCTCATTCCAGTTGCAAAACATAAAAATAAAGACAAAGACTCATACCCTTTAAATGTTAAATCAAAGTGGACTTCTTTGTGCAGCACAGTGTAATAAACTATACACAAACGCGAAGAAATAGCTCTTTAAATGTAGCTTCTCTGTTTTTAAACGGCTATTCCTGCCAGTTTCCTGTTTCCGGGACAATTCGCTTTTCAAAATAAGACGTGTTAGAAATCTTTCTCCATGGCAACATAATCGCTTCACGATTTTAACTTATTTTGTTCAGTTTGTTAAAAAAAAAACAAAAAAAAAACTGTATGATGCTGTTTTGGATAATTTTTACATTTTAACAGCTAATTTGATTATATCCGATGACTTATTTTAGAATGACATTACAGACAATTAAATACATTTTGAGGTGGTTCCCTGTTTGTTCCTTAATTTTTTGATAGATTATTCCTACTTTTAGACCTGAGTCTACTAATAGTTACTCCAATGCAATTGTTTTATCAAGGCAGCATATGTTTTTTAAAAGGGGAGATGTGCTTTTGCTTACTAGCCTACTTACTTGACCAAGAAACAACTTTGGATTTAGTCACACGGATGCGAAATTTCACATCAACCTGGAGAATATTGACATCCTTAGAGACAGTTGATCCCAATCCTTATCCTTGATACTTAAAAAAAAAAAAACTTCAATTAACATTTGATGAAAACTGTTTCTTTACTTACTTTAGTGTATTTAACCCCCCAAAAAACAGGTTGATGTTTCAGAAATACCAGTAAATTAGTCTTTGTGGCCAAATTAGATCATGTAGAGACTACCAGGGAAGTGGGGAGCCGCACACTTCCATGCAACTTTCTTTTGTGTACTGAGGTCACCATGGGTACCATGGGCATTACAGGGAAGCTTGTTGTCAAAGCTAGGAATGGATCAGAAATGGAAAAGGTTCCTCTTTGACGGTAAACAAGAGAGGATGTCTCAAGTAAA
Source organism: Jordanella pulchra (assembly GCA_034780135.1). Classification (NCBI taxonomy): domain Eukaryota; kingdom Metazoa; phylum Chordata; class Actinopteri; order Cyprinodontiformes; family Cyprinodontidae; genus Jordanella; species Jordanella pulchra. Next base: position 776 of record JAUZNJ010043263.1, on the reverse strand, counting down.
GTCCTGTTTATGACCCACAACATTTTCTTTTAACAAAAGATATTGTTTTTCTAGAATGACATGTGCCAAGTTATGCATCGATGCAAATCTCTTATGTTTAAAAGTCCTATAGGGGGATGAGTATGCGTTTCCCATCACGTAAACAGTGGAAATATCTGGAGACATGATTCAGTAATAGTTACTCACCTCAACATAACAGCTTTGTGTGAAATGATGTCCTCTAAACATAGGTAGACTGCTCATCTGTTCCTTCCCCACAGAAGGGACTGACAACTTAGACCTTGGGAGGTGCTACAGGATGTTTTGTCGTTAATGTAGACATCAACATGAATCTTTCTCTCATGGACCTAGACATGTGGGACTCCAGATCTGACTTTACAGCCCAGGTTAGGACTGTTTATGAATATTTTCTCTCTTTTTTTGGTCAACGAAAATGATTTCAAAACTTTTTTTTGCCGTTGTTTTTTACTTTTTAGTCTTCAGCATGGTGTGGTTTGGCAAGTGCCTCTGGATCAGGGTCTCTGACAAAATCCAACTCGAGGTAACTGAACAGTTGTTATTACTGAATTTCCCTTCGAGGATCATAATTGAATGAAATTATGGTTTTAAAGAGATATGAGCCATAACATACAAGCCTGATGAAGAGGTTTAAAGCCTGAAAAATAAATAATTGCGATCTTATAGCAGTCACGTGTTCTAACAATAAAACCTTTAGGAAAACATATCAAAATGAATATATTACTGAAGGCAATTTAACATTACTGCTATGCAATTGT